>JAJMKX010000296.1:0-64822 GCA_030569435.1 Metschnikowia koreensis | reverse complement strand
GATGTTAAAAAAATTGATGATAACGGTGATGCGAATGATAATAATAAAACGAATAAAAACACCAAGGATCAAACGTCAGGTAATGCCTCCCGAATTGCTCATGACGTTAGGGCGGGTCCCTCGCCTCAACCGCCTGAGCGCCGGGGCCAGAACCTGGGCTTGTCGCAGAATAGTTTGCGCGCGGCAGAGCAAGAATTGGCCCTAGAGCCACCAGCGACGCACATTCGCAGGGACCCCCACGAAAGAGGAAACTCGAGGAGAGCAAGCGAGGAAAAAAGACAGCTGGCTTTTTCTCGCCACCACTTCTATAAATATTTATTAAAATTTTAGTTTCAGCTTACTTTTTGTTTTTGATACTTTTTTTAACCATCGTTGTTTATTAAAGAAAATTTTGCGGTTCGAGTAGACACTTATTAGTGAATTTGGCTATTGTTTCCTTTCTCGCCCCCCTTTTTTTTCTTTTTCTTTCCCTTTTTGCTTTTTATTTTTAAAAAAATGTTTTGAGCCCCTTCATCTGCCGCAAGGTGAGAAACTTACGTTAAAGCCGTTAGGATGTCTGGGGGTGGCAGCAAAAAGAAATGCGGGGGTGGCAGCAATAAGCGAGCATTCACGCATCGACGATAAACAAAAAAAAAATAAAAGTAAAGGAGTGTCTCTATTTTTCTACTATTGGATGCAAACAAAAAGAAGGTGATACCCACTCAATTTAAATAGAGGTTTTTTCTAAAGTTATCAATTTCAGTGTACCACGATTCAAAATACATTTCATGGTTTGCCATGGTGGAAAAAGCAATTTAAGGTTATCAAAGCGCGGATAATTGATCTCAATTAGCCTTTTCACTAGCCACAGTAAAGGGTCCTTGTACATCCCCAAAAAAATTAATTTTAATGACTTTCAATAAAGTAAAATCTCGTTGGCTTCAAATTATTTGAATAGACGAAATCTAGGCTTGGACCCGGAGATGATTGTTGCGGTCCAGACCAAGCCCATTTTACTTCAATCACTTTGCATCAGAGCACAAACTCATTCAAGCTTGAAAGAAATATTTGGAATCTTTTTCCAGCTTTTCGTAAAACCCTATTTTAACACCCTTGCTATTTCACTAGATTATTTTTTCCTTCTTCCTGATTCTCAGTCTGTCAATTACCATTAAGCAAATGATTCAGAATCTCACCGCTGTGTGTCAGGGTTGCCCCACGCGCATGCCGCGCGGTCTTGATCACAGCAAATGAATTTAAATAGATGATCAGTTAAATATACTGCTTATTTAATTCTTTGATCACAAAATTACAGACCATAGCCTAAAAAACATTATTTATAATAATGCTAATAATAATAAAGATAGAAATTTCATATTCATAAATAAAATTCAACTCCCTCAATCTCACAACTTGCGAGCGTGTCGTGGCCAGATCATGGATGCTCACATCCTGCGCACACCGGACCAAAACATAAACAAAAGGACAAAAAAAAAAAAAAAAGAGACAGACAGAGAGAGAGAACAGAAGTACCTCACAAGATCACATAGACACACCAAAAAAAAAAAAAAAAAGAAGTTATCTCAGACACAAATATGGCCATGCTGCTTGATTCATCAATAGCTGCAAATGTCAACCGGTTTCTTAACGAAACACAGCTTTCGGACCCTCAGGCTCTAAACAAAGACACGAACAAGCAGTGCGATTCCAGTCATGATTTGGATTTTGGATCTAGTCCACAAATCGATGTGCAAGTACACGCGGAATCTACGGCAAACGAAAGTGTGGGTTCAGAAAACCATGATGTAAACAATAACAAGTATAAAAAAATGCTTCGATACGTACCCAACACCGGGTTTAAAGGCCAGGAGACACGTGACGAGATCTCGACGTTTAATGGGGCTCTGGTACCCAATACTTTCAAGCACAAATCCCACCCAAATGCCCAGACAAAGCAGCAGATAGGCTTGCCTTCTTTGGATGAAGTGTCGCATTCTAGTGCGGCCAGTAATCTCGGCGAAATGGTTGAAGATAATGTGAAAACATCGACTATTAAGGCACATAAAAATGGCTCATCCGACCCAAAATTCCCGGCTTTACATGCTCATGAAACGCCGCTGTGGATGCCGGTGGAGCTTGAAGACAAATGGGCAGAAATGCCGCAAAAAATGGGTCTGGAAAAACTCGGCTCTGCTCCTCTAAATACACAAACAGTGCTCCTGCATCAGCCGTCACTTGGTTTTCTCGATGCTACTGGTGCTAGTGCCAATACTTTTGTGCACAAGCCCCAAAATTCTCATGGTCAAGGTGCTGCCTCGACGCCAATGTGGAAGAAAGTGGCTCAGTATCATGAGAACCGCAAACAGAATGCTATTTCAGGCCCCGGATCCCCGTTCAAACACGTATTTCTGTCGATAGATTCATCTCACGACACGCAAAACGGGCGCAAGCCACGACAGGAACTGAAATCCGAATATGTGCTGATGTCCACAACATCGACGCCAGTGGCTACACGTGATTCAGATATACATTTGACCCAGCAGCAAATGCATCAATTGGAGGATATGTTGGAAAAAGCCAAACATGAGCCAGACGATTTCCAGATTAAAGGATCGCCGCTCAAGCTTTTTGGAAGCGAGTACGACACTTTCACCAAAGCTGTGTTGAGTAAATTTGTAGATAAGGTGCGGTCAAATGCCAATAGTGTACAGCGTCAGCCACTTCCAGCAGTGGCGGAGCTTCCAGTGCCCAAACTCAAAATCAAAAACTTTACGAAATCGGGTGATTACACTGACCAGGACTTTATGCAGAACGCCAACAATATCTTTGCCCATCTCCAGAAAAGGGGATACCAGGGAAATGAGCATACGCAGGGGCACGATGCCTCGGAAATGCCCTCTTTCCATCAAAAATCAAACTTTCTCTCGCGCAGCCAAACTACCGCCACGCTGACGCCAAAACCTCAGAAAGTGAAACATGGCCTCCAGCGGGAGACTCTGGACATGTACTCTTATTCATCTGAAATGGACAGCTTTGGCCGCCATGTGCACCCGAATACCACCGATGCAATGAATGAGTATACCGAGATTGATAAAACAAATATGGCGCCCCTTGAGCAGATAAATTCCGACTTCACTCTTTCAGAAGATAATCATGAGGATGAAGATAATGCCTCGTACACTTTTGATGAACTTTCGGATTTCGACTCGCGGTCTACGGTCCAATCTTCAACGATCAAAACTGCGAAACCCCATATGTCTCGAAACGAACGCATGCTGAGTCCTTCGCCAAGACTGGATGCAATGGATAATGAGCAACCGCTCCCACTTTTCGAAAGTCTGATGTCATCAGTTAAGCAGTTTATGAAAGAAGAGCCCAATTTTAAGCTGACTCAGCATAGAAACAGTACCAGCTCAAATACAGATGAGTTCATTAAGTGGAAACGACCATCGCAGCTAAGGCTTCTCAGTAATGCATCGAATCGAGTTAACATTCCTGTTACTAAAGACACTAAGTTTGCTAAGGGGACTGTAAAACCAGGTAACTTCCCTGGTCAATATGGGAACATGGTTTTTGATAGCAGTCGCAATAAGTGGGTTTCTAAAGATAAGGAAAATGAACACGGTGGCAGTTTGGACTCAATTGAGGATTTGGTTTCCAGTACCAGCGATGGTCTGAAGCTGTTTTTCAAGCGAGACTCTATTCCTGATCGCGGCAGAGATAAGAAACAACTTGAGGTTTCCTTCCATATCCCTTCTGATGAAACAAGCGTGATTCACGGACAGATTCCTGATGTTACAAGTGTTTCTGAAGTAGGGAATGCTACATTTTCCCAGTCTAATAAGGAATTAGTATCTCTTATTACTGGGTCCACCGATAAAATTGTGTGGGATACGATCACCTCTATTGACTTGTCAGATAAAAATATCGATCGAGTGGAAAACTTGGAACAATACCTTCCCGCGGTCAAAACTATTGACCTTTCCAAAAATAAGCTTAAGTTTGTCGAAGGTTTACCGCTGGCATTGTTTGAATTGGATGTGACAAGAAACAATTTGAGCGACATGACCTCATTTCACAAATTCCATGATCTTCAAGTCGTCAATGCATCCCTCAATTGCTTTCGCTCATTCTCGTGTGTACTGCGGAATGTGAACTTGACCAAAATCAACCTTATGGGAAACCAAATAGAATCTTTGGATGGGTTCCCTGCTATTCATGCCTTAACTTCAGTTGACTTGAGCCGCAATCATATTTCGGGCAAAGTGAATCTCAATAAACTCGAGCTTCCGAATCTCAAAGAATTCAACTTATCGGAGAATTCTATCTCAGCTGTTTCCGGTATCGATTCGCTTGGGAACTTGCGTATTCTCAATGTTAACGATAATGGAATCGTGTCTTTAAGTTGTTCAGGGACACACAAACGGCTCAAGAAACTTTTGTGTAAGTTCAACGACTTGAAAGAGCTAAGACTTGAAAACTTCCCGTTCTTGAGAATCTTGAGATTTGATGGCAATGCATTGGAATCTATAACGGGACTCAAGAAGCTTGCGCATCTACAAGAATTATCTGCCAAAAGCCAAAGCAGTACTGAAATTGTCAGAGATTTAATGACTATAGCACCTGATATTACCAATGTCGATTTTTCCGGGGATACGTCGCTCGTCTCACTCTTACCGTCGATATCTATTGACAAGTTCTATAATGTCAACCAACTCAATCTTTCGGCAGTGGGATTGTCTGAGTTACCAGCAGATTTTAGCGAAAAGTTCTTCAATGTGCGCGAACTTAATCTAAGTTTCAATAAGTTGGTAGACCTCAAAGGATTGAAAAATCTCAAACAACTCAAATCACTTCGGATCCTCAGCAATAATATCACTAAGATGGAAGATATATTGGTTGGCTTGCAGCAATGCAGAGGTACATTGAAGGTCCTTGACATGCGGCTCAACATTATTAACTTTGAGTTTTATCCTTATGTTTTCAGTCCTCAAGAATTGGAAATGGCTAAAGAGAACTATGGCGGTCCGGGTTCGGAAAGCCCTATTCCTATTGAGTCGGTAGAAGATATTGAGAGTTTTACTATTCATTATAATGCGTTGAGCAAAAGCCGCGACGAGTGGCGCGAAAGAGATCGGAAATTTTTCACGCAGATGAGAAATGAGGGTAAAGATAGGCGGTTAAAGGAAAGACTTGACTACGAGCGGATTCTTATTGGATTTTTCTTGAACATGAAGGAATTGGATGGAGGAGTTGTGTCTGGTGACAGACGCCTTGCCGCATTGCAGCAGCAGTGCTAGTGACGCGGAAATCAATTGCGCACCGATTTCCTAAACAGGCATTCTCGATCTCGCGTGCCGACAACTTGCTCTGTTTATCAAAACAAAGAACAGAAAAAATTGGAAAAAAATGGTATTGTCGACCAGAGTAAGTCTCCAATGGATTCCTCAAGAACCTGAGGAACTTACCAACACATTGGTTTTCACCTCTGCCATGGATCATTTTGTGGATGTACGGATCTATAAACATCGGTACCCATACAACCAAACAGGGCCCATTCCTGATAGATTTGAGGATGTATTTCAGTGGGTGATTGTTGGCGAGGAAGAGGAAATCGAAAACAGCAACCAAATTCGATTTAACCATACCGTTAATCTGCAGGAAGTGTTGAAATCTTTGGCATCAGGCAAGCATATAGAGGAGTGCCGTAATGATCCTGATATCGGCACATTTTGGCCCATCGAAGGGTCTGAGGACCGTAAAGAAACTGGGGCCATGGTACACCCAGAGACAGGAGTTTCTACAGAGTACGTTGAAATCTGGCGCTCGCTCAATCCCAATGCCACTACCATAGATCATGAAGTACGCGAGAATTACGATCAATTGGGACGTGCAGTACAGGAATCTGCGGATCCAGTTATGACATATGATTTGAATATTGCAGGCTTCATAGGGAGAATTGTGCGGTTGGGAAATTGGGTACAAGGCGTGATCTACGAAGAAGCCGAACGCCAGTTTCCCCTTAGTGTGATGCGCAGATCACGGGACCCGGAGTCTGGAGTTTGGACCTCACACATCACCTATGGAAAACACGACTTTCCAGCCATTTATGAAGAGGACGAGACGAAAAGCCCAGACGGGAGCTGGGAACGAGTTGAGTAGAATCAAAAGAGCCATCTATTTGTGGTTAGAGTTAGTGATTATTGTTCACCCAAAACTGCTAGTTTTCACTCTAGCAGAGAAACTGCTTTAGAAAAGCTTTAGAAAATGTTTAAGTCATCGAATTGTGTTGAATGCCTCATGTTACAATGCTCCAATTTCTATTGACGCGGTGCTCAGTGACGACTAAATAAGTAAGCCGCACATTTATCTAGTTATCGTAAACGTCACGTGCGTACACGCCAAAAATATCGTTAATTATCTAACGATCTCAATTAACACAACGATATTGCTAAAATTTAACTTTTATCTCCGTAAAAACGTGAATATTTGAATTGTAATCTCAAAGAAATAAGCACTTATAAAAATATACCGCAAGATACGTACGAGATCGGAAAATTGGGGCCGTATCCCAAGCGAGATAAGTGAGTGACAGGAGGGAGGGCCAGGAGGAGGAGCGCAAGGGTTTTCGCGAGGTGTGCACTTTGAATCCGCGGCCTTAGGCAGCCCAACGTCGGGTGCCCGAAACATCGCAGATTCTCTCTCCCTAGATAACCAAAGAAGTGGCATTCCTCATTCAAACCCCTTTCCTTAATTAAAAGAAAAGAGACCACCACAACCACTACTACTTAAGATGACGGGAGAAAGCTGGTATGTTATTAGTAAATTTCACTTCGGAAATTGAAGAAGTGACCTCAGGCTCCTCAAACATATACTAATACACCGCAGGTTATTTATTTTTGCCGTGATCGTGAACGCGGTCAACTTGTTTTCGCAAGTGTTTTTCACCATCATGTACTCCGATTTGGAGAGTGATTACATCAACCCAATCGAGTTGTGCCACAAATTGAACCCATGGTTCATTCCTGAGGCTTCGTTGCATGCAGTTTTGACCGTTCTTTTCTTGCTCAACGGCTTCTGGTTTGTGTTTTTGTTGAACTTGCCCTTGTTGGCCTACAATGTCAACAAGTTCTTGAAGAAAAACCACTTGTTGGACGCTACCGAAATCTTCCGTACCTTGTCCAAACACAAGAAGGAAAGTTTCGTCAAGTTGGGTTTCCATTTGTTGATGTTTTTCTTCTACTTGTATAGAATGATCATGGCCTTGGTGGGCGACGAGTAGAGGCTGCATTTGCATAGAAAAGCGTTGAAGTTCCGGTCCTTTATTTTTTTTTTCCTTGAGGCAGTGAAGTTGCTGCTTGTACTTCTATAACTTCTAATCATTAATTCCATATTAGTACGTGATCAAATGTAGTGCTGGTACAGTTTGGGTGATAAAGCTTAATTGGTTTTATACTGTCTGTTTCTTGATCAGCTTTACTTTGAAATTTTTAAACGGAGTCCAATGGACAGTCAAAATAATGATTTTCGTGTATAAAGTAGATTTACAATCCTGCCAATGAATACCAAATTTTCTAATGTTCACTACCCGTAATTGACCTTGAATCACAATGACTAGTGGTTCCAATTTAACGTGTGATGATAGTCAAAGAGACGTTAAAAACCGCACTCTCCTTAAATTTTGGAAATACAAACCGCAACATATATATGGCTATGCGATCACATTGGCTCTTTTTCCAATACTTCAATAGAAAGCATCTTTCTCGCATTCAGGTTTCCCTTCATATTAATGATATCATTCCTAGTGACCCAGTCTCCTAATAGTCTCTGTAAGTGCAGAGTTGACGCCTTGAAGTTGTGCCTGCAACCCCGTGGCCGGATGAATAATACGGGAAACCTCCGCAAGTTTTTCGTGCACGAGCTGACTTTTACTGCTCTGGAATGCTTCGGGGCCATCCATAACAGCAGATTTCAACTGGCGCAACGAATTGGACATGGCCATAAATTGCTGATGCAGTGTTGTATTTTCCGCATGTGCTTTGCGTTCCTTAGCTAGCTCTGCACCCACTTTTGCATGTGCTTTACGAAGTTCCAAGATCTGGCGCCTGACATCATTCTTGCGCCGTTGCAACTCATAAATATCCTGTGAAATATCGAGAATGCTCGCGTGCTGATCCATCAAATATGCTAGGTTATACTTGAGATGTGCCTTGAACTCTGTCAACACCACGTTTTCATTGACCATCTCGTTTTGTGTTGGACGTGGAGCGTGTTCCTCGACAAACTGCTGCAACACATCTAGCGTGTTCAACTGCACTCGCCTAGCCCTTGTGCTGGGTGTAATAACACGTTCTGCATCTACAACCATAGGCTTCTGTTTGCCGCGAGATTTCGCTCCAAGCAGCACGATTTCGTTATTAATTTCTGTACTTGGTTGATACGGAAGAAGCAGCGCCAATCCAAGTGCTCGTAAAGGCCGTGGTACTTTAAGCAGGACTGAGGGATCAGGTACATGTGCCTGACGTAAACTAGGATTGTCAACAATCCGCCGGGAACGCCGCGTAACTACTGCCACTTTCTTCTCTCGTTCGTGCTTCTTAGGTCGTCCCCGTCGACGCTTAGCGTCGTTTTCTGGAACGGGAACTTCATCGTGCTGCTCCTCTCGTTTCACTGAAATAGTAGGTAATTTCTCTTCGGATTCTCGTTCAAATTCGTTCTCTACACTATCAGCACGAGGCTCATCCTCGGCCTCAAATCCAAGATCCATATTGAAATCATCCTCGCTTTTACGGTAAGTTTCCGCTTGTTTCTGTGAACTTGTAAAAGGTGCACGCGGATCAAATCCTTTATTATGTTCAGGTCCTTCATCTTCATCTTCGTCCTCGTCGTCATCTTCATCTGAACTGAAGCGCAATTTCCGGTTTTCTGTTTGTGTAAAATTCTGCGCGTTTACGTTTTCTATTTTTGTTTTCACTTCATTTTTTGCTTTTAGTTTTTCTTCTGCTTTTTCAGGAATTCCTAAATTTTTAGTACGCCCACGGGTCTGTCGAAGACGGGGCCGACTAAGATCATCTGGCTTTATAAATGCAGAGTCCAAATTTAGACTATTTTTTCGATTTCGCGTGTGTTCAGGAGATGCAATGCTAAACTCTTCTATTTTGATGCCTCGCGTGCTAGTTCATTGTTAGTCGTCTGTTTTGGTAATACACATGTCTCTGCGTGTTTCGATTATTTTACGAAGTAAAAAAGTTCGTTTGATTTTTGAAAAAAAAATTAACATACCCTGAGCCACGAATTCGGGCCTCTCGTTTCTCCCACTTGTCATCATGTCCCAGCATACTCGCTTCTTCTAGAGAAAATGTAGGGAATAAAAAATTATTATATCAAAAGCGTCTGAATCATTTGTTTTGGAGAGATGTTTGAATGCGCGACTTGCTTGGAAACGATGATGAGGGGTGTTTGATATAGGGAGTCTTGAAGTGTGTGTGAAAAGTATAAATAATTTCAAAAATTTGGATATTTTCCCTATAGATAGATACTTTCGTGTACTTTTTCTGTGTCCCTTTTGTAATCAATGAAGATTTCCTAAAAGTTCGTTTTTGAGGGGCCGGTGTAAATTTTTAGATATTGCCACAGGCTGCAAATATTTTCGCAATCCTGAAGATTTGGCCAGCTTCAACTCCTTAAAGATACTTGGACGAATTCAATAAAAACTTGAGGAGAAAATGTGATTTGTCTTTTAAAATAGAATTTGAAATTACTGAAAATTATAATTAAATGAGGTTGAAGTGACTGTCGAAAGTTTTGTTTTATTTTCTTAGGAACGAATCTCTGGTTGGTAACAGATTTAAGTAAGGCTTGGACGCGCCTTTGGTTTCGCCTTTTCCGAGTCTATTAACATCTCTTCAAGGATTTCATTTTTCGTTTTTAATTTTCTTTCCATCTCTATCTTAATCCCGCAAGTTTCAAAACAGATCAAATTCCATCGATGAGATACGATCTGTCAAACCTGGCTTGTGATCCCTAGTACCATATTAAATCAAGCTCAAATCATCGAGGAGATACCTGGAACTTTAGCAAAACATATGACAAAAATTCCAATGTCTAGTTGAAATTCACTAGTGCCTAGGGATCTATCAAAAATGATCTACAGAGGAAGATGAGGTGTAGAGATGAGGTGTACCTCGAGTTATATAGATGGCCTTAATGAAACCATCAAAATAGAATTTAAAGTTGTGTTCTGGTGTCATAAGAAGTACAGGGATAAGTGTAAGCACGATTGACATTAAAATACTTCACACTATCAACGGAGAACATTTTTGTAATCTTTACCTAACGATGGTGGACATTGTACGCGCTCAGCTTTACCTACAACAATCTACAACCAAAAAAAAGTTCATAGTAACGTCATCAGATTAAATCACTATATACGAACAAACCCTAATGGATCAGCACGCTTATTGCTGGGAGAAGTGCTCCAACAAGATGTTTCTCTCCTCAGAGTCAGCACCCCAGTTCTTGACAACAACACAAGAAGCACCAACAACCTTTCTGGCGTTACCCTCTCTGTCCAACTGGCACAAACCGGCCCACTCACCCAACAACTTGGCGTCGGAAACCTTGATCAAAGGAATCTTCTCGTCACCCTCGTTACACAAACCCTCAACCAACTTGACGATCGAGGCCTCGGTGACGGAGTCACAGAGAACACACAATTGAGCCTCCTTTCTGGACAAAGCCTTAGAAGCCTCTCTCAAACCTCTGGCAAGACCGTCGTGAACCAAAGAAGTTCTCAAGACAACCTTAAGAGCATCCTCAATAGAGATAGAGGCGTCTTGTTGTTCAACGGCAACCTCCTCGACGATTTGTTGTTCTTCGATGTCAGACATTTTTTAAAATTAATTTGGTAGTGAGAGTGAAAAAATTACGTGGACTTCTTCGTCAGTTAACTGCTCAGTGGGGAAGGAAAGCCAGAACTTTCAAGGTGGTTGGATTTTTTTTTTCGGCATCGATGCTGCGACCCACCGATGAGGTTTTGCACTGCATACAGAGCGCGTGCGACTGCCGATTTGAGGGCACGAGCCCTAATCGTAAGGCTGGGGGTCCGTATTAAGAGCTGCCTTTCGAGGTCCTTTTTTTTAATTTTTTTTTTTTTTTTTGAATATTGCACTTTTGAAATCGGTTTTTGAATTTCAACATTTAGCCGCTTACAGGGGGATTTCATGGTGGATGCCTATGATCTCCTTATTTTGCGTGGCCCGTTTCTCACTAATACGGCAGTGGTTATCGCAGATGCTAATAAACCTGTAACATCTACACGCTATACACGGCGAATGGCAGGAGGGGTGATTGTAAGATTGTAAATAATACATGCATAATATTCTTTCGAATTAATTGTCTGTATAGATAAGCATACACGATTTTCTCTTCATGCGAGGCTATCTCAGGCGTGAAGCTCTCAGTCACTTAGCCTTATGTTCAAAGTTCATTTAAATAAACGATTGAGGAAAAGCGTGTATCTTTTAGACTCATCTAAGATATTTTTCACAATTCTTTGGAGATGATCACAAGACGCAACCACGTCACCTTTGCTTCACAGGTTAGATAAGTCCAAATCAGGACCGCTTTTGTTATTGATCATTTATTATGAATTATATAGGCGATGGTGGGCTAGAAACAGCACAGGGAAGGGGAAACTAGTAGCACGCAGTTGAAATGGCATATGTATATACGTGGAACAAGAATGCCTCACAAGAAATGAAAAAAGAACCACACTGACAAACACTAGGCATGCAGGGGGAATAGGTCCATAAAAAAACGCAAAAGAAAAAAAAAAGACACAGAATATTAAATAGAAGAGCGTTTGCTCAAAGCTCCATCTCACCCGCACCAAAAGGCTCGTGGTGCGAGGGATCATGATCGTAGTCATCGTCATCGATGGCCAGCTCGTTATCTATAACCGCGTGGTCGATACCGGCGCGACGTGACATTTCAACGGGGGTATCCTCATCATCCTCATCATCCTCAAAATCGACAACAAAGAAATCATCGCACGATCCCGTGATGCGCTGATACAACAGCTTGACCTCGCCAATGATACCATCGTAACTAAGTTCAGCAGAAGGCATGTTCAGAAACAAAATATCATCTGAATCAGGAACAGACAAGTTCGAGATATTTTGCTTTGACGCAATGGTGGGGGACAACACGTTCGAGAGGTCAGGGTTGATGTAGGTAGTCTGCACAAAGCCTAGCTTGCACACAATATCCAATGCCTTAGCAGGCACAAAGCCCGAAAGAGACTCGCCTAACTTGAAAGAATTGACCAAAAGAGGCGTGCCTTGGCGACTCACAACAAAGTCGTTGTCATCAAGCACGCTGTCGAGATCTGTGGCGCTCTCACGCAAGATGGCATTTTCCATCTTAGCAAACGCGCTGGCCAAGTCCTCTTTCGCTTTGGCTGCATGAGGCTCGCATGTATGGGAATACCAGATTGACTCACCCACAGGACACACACCAGAATTACCGTTCTGGATCACCACCTGCACCGAATATTGGTTATTGGTGGGCAACGATTCTGGCGGGAACACGACAATGGCCAGCGATTCTTTATCGGCCATCCATTCGCGACAATCATTACGCACAACTGTCACGAGCCTTGTCACCACAAATGGCTGCAACTTTTCTTCCAAGGCAGCATAGCTTGTGGCCAAAAATTTTGGCACTTGAGTTGGCGCAACCACCACTTTTTCGTTGATTTTAACCGCCAGTCCATCATCAAAACGCGCGATTTTCGCCTGTGGGTCGTAGTCCGTAAGCCGTGTGTCGAGCTTGTACGTGGTACCGGCCACCGCAGCGCTTCTACAGAAACCTTGCGATAACTCTCCAGGGCCACCATACTTCAGCACCATGACGGGAAAATTGCCATAAACATCAAATGAAACAAGAAACCGTTTCATGCGCGCAATGGCCTCTGGTGTGCGGGTATTTTTACGCGTGCAGAGCCCGATTGAATAGATGAGCTCGTCCGATTGGGGCAGGTGTAAGTTGAACTGTTGCAGCAAAAACGCGTCAATAGGTGTTTGTGAATGGGCGGCAAGAAGCTGGACTTTCGATTCGTCCAGGTTATCTTGAAGCACGAACTTAAGGAACTTCATTAACAGGCGTTTGGTAGTCAACGACAACAGCTGGTCGGTAAAAATTTCCTCCTTGGTGGTATTGGATAACTTCGATTTGAAGTGATCATTTTCGAACACGTGGAAGTTCAGCAAGCTTTGGAATTCCAAATACTTGTACACCTTCAGCTGCACGAGCAAAGCCAACAAGTCCAGCTGCGCAAACATGATTTTAGGACTGAGATCCACGCCATAGTCTTTGCTTGTGTACGCGTTGTTTTGCTTGCCTCCAGGCACATATATCTGCGCATCACTGTAATGCGCTATCCGGCCCTGGTTCACTTCGACACACCATTTCTTCAACTGGTCGATGGTAAGCGTAGACGCCGTGTCACCATAATGCGTGTTTTTATCAATATGCAACACCTCGACACCCTGCCAAGCAAGCGATGCAGCCAAAATCAGCTCCACGAGTCCTGTGCCCATGATAAGAATATCACATTGCTCGAGTTTCAAACTTGGGTTGTTTGGTTTTTCTAGTCCGGAGAGAGGCGGAATCACTGCCGGAATATACGAGGCACTGGGGCGACGTTCCGCCATCAGCTGGCGCCGCTCAGTTTTCTTAAAAGCAGGCATGAGTTGTGTATCTCAAGGAGAGCGATGAAAAAAACAACAGAAAGAAATAATTGAGTTTTTTTGGTATGGTATTAATAGCGTGTGGGTAGGTGTTCGTGGTTTGTCGGACAGGTCAATTTTTTTTTTTTTTTCTTAATGCGTGCCAATGTTTCACCGGCAGTACCGATTATGAGCATGTGGAGGCACCGTGTACCGGAAAGCCAGGCGGGAAAAGAAAAGAAAAAAAAAAAAGGAAAGCACCACGGAAAAAAGTTTATCAGGAAAAAGTAAAAAGCACAGGTATATTGCTGATTACTATACTGTATTATCGAGTCTTTCTTGTTATCATCACAGGTTGGAAAACCCCATATTTCTTGGCCTCAATTGCCATATGCTCGCTTCGTCTCGCTTAGGAAAATTTTTCCTCTAATCACGTCCTTGAGGATCGGGACACGGTCGATTGATTTTTCCCAGCTAGGGACACCCTCTGTGCACGCCATTATGCTAACTATAGCATAGAATATAGATAAGAAAAAAAATAGGGGGACTCAGAGAATCTTTTCGGGGAGAATTATACAAGACTTTCTTTTGCTTTTTCATAAAATCATTTAAAATAAATGTAGCTGCTTGTTCTCACCCTGTTTCAGTTCCATATTTCCAATGTGTTTGAGTCTCGGAATTAAACTTTAGTGTTCGCTTAATTTATCCCCGAGGCTCCGCCGCCACCCGTGGGGCGCGATTTTTTTTTCCTTTTTTTGAGACCCGAGTAGACTTCGCCTGTGACTCAACTTTTTGTAAAAAGTACAAACCATATCACATAGTGACAACAGTGATAGATTTGGAGCTATTCTGCAGTTGGAGTCTTATTCTTTTTTTCTCCTTTCTCTCCTTCCTACCGTTTGCTTGTTCTTCGCTTGAGTCATGAGCGTGTTTGGTGACCACTAGGTATTCCCAAAGAAGCTCATAGTTATGAGAATACTTTGTCTTTTAAACACGGTGAAAAAATACATCATTAAAGGAAAGACAAACACAGGAATAAATTCTGGACCCATGTTCTTACTTACTTACTTAAACGATAACTAGATTTTAACCCGCTGATCTCTCTTTGTGGTCCCCAATTGTGAACAGCGGCTAGCACTTTGCAGCACTGGCTCGTGCAAGTTTATCACGTGCCTCACGACAAGCGGCTTTTCCGGAAATCAAAATGCGACACGTGACCGATCTTTATCACAACACGGCACGTGATCCGCGGCTGCAACATCACCACGATAATCGATCAGTTGCTTAGCAGATGATGCCTGGAACCACTAACGATATACACATAAAACATGTCTGAAGACGAAAGAACACCAGGATCGCTTCTTTTGGCATGGCAAGTCAAGGATAAACACTGCCTTGTGATTGGTGGCGGAGATGTCGGTCTCAGTAGAGTAGATCACATGATTAGGGCCAACGCCAAAATCACGGTGGTGACGGGTGACAAAACGCACCCGGATTTGCTTCAGCGCCATAAAGATGGCAAGCTCTTCAAGCTTATCGAGCGTGAATACGAGTCACTGGACATCACAATGTATGAGAATAAGCCGCCATTCTCAATCGATTCATACAAGGACATCGGTCCTGAACACTACGCCGACATGGAGAAGCTCATTCGTGATGAGCACTTTGCATGTGTATGCTGCTGTATCGACGATCCCGTCTTATCCACAAAGATTTACTACCAGTGCAAATACTTGAGGATCCCCGTCAATATTGCCGACAAGCCGCCAATGTGTGACTTCTACTTTGGCCTGATGTTCAACCAGGACGCTTTGCAAATTATGATCAGTACCAACGGCAAGTCGCCACGTCTCCTGAAGATGATCAAGGACGATATTTCCAAGAAGTTTTCCAACCTCCGTCTTAATGATGCGGTTGATAATTTGGGCGCCATTCGCGCGAGGCTCAGACTGAAGAAAGTGCGTGACACTGACCTTGAGTCGATCGACGCACGTATGCAGTGGATAAAACTGTTGACGGATTTCTTTTCATTGGAACAGTGGAGCACACTTGAGTTGTCTGAGACTGCGTTGGACAAGATCATTGAGCCTTACCCAGGCTTCCCACCAAAGGACTACGACGAGTTCAAGAAGTTCATTGCCTAAAGAAAATTGTTTACTCTTTACCTTGTACATACCATTCTATTATAATAGACAACAATCTCTTCTCTTAAAAGGGAAGGTCCTCGTGAACAAACACCTTGGAGCCACCGGCACCAACATACTCCAGTGCAATATGTCCATCGCCCTTAAGCTGGTATTGATAGCTCATCAACCCTTCGAGACCAACGGGTCCACGCGCATGGATCTTGTTGGTACTGATACCGACCTCAGTACCAAAACCGTATCTGAAACCGTCGGCAAATCTGGTGGAGCAGTTCCAGTACACGCCAGCAGAATCGATCGCCTTCAAAAAGGCATCTGCCGTGGCCTTTGTTTCCGTGACAATACAGTCGGTGTGTTTAGACGAATGTTCGTTAATATGGGCTACAGCACTGGAAACGTCGGCCACTGGTTTCACGGAAATATCAAATGACAAATACTCGGTGTCAAATGCATCGGGTGCAGCGTCAACAACAAATTTGGGGTCCACAGTGGCATCATCCAATTTAGACCTGATTTCCGGCACAATATGCAAAGTGACGCCTGCATTGGTGAGGCTGCTCAAAAGGGTATTAAGTTTGGCGGAATCCGCCACAATTTGTTCGTGAAGAAGCAATTGCTCGACGGCGTTGCATCCGGCCGGGTAGTTTGTCTTTGAGTCCACCACTATACGACAAGCCTTGGTAATGTCGGCATCTTTGTCGACGTAAATCGAGCAGATACCGTCGGCGTGGCCCAAAACAGGAATCTTGGTGTTTTCCTTGATGTTGCGCACAAGCGCATTGCTTCCACGTGGAATCACCAAGTCAATGTACTTATCCTGAGCCAACAAGTCGGAGACCTCGCCACGAGACTGGATCAACTGGATTGCGGATTCAGGGACCGCAGTTTGTTGGCGCAACGTGGTGTTGACGACCTCGGAAATAGCCTTGAACGTCTGGTAAGATTCCTTACCTCCTTTCAAGATAGCACAGTTACCCGATTTGATAGCGAGCGCAGAAATGTTAGCAATAACTTCCGGCCGACTCTCAAAAATAATGAGAAGCACACCCAATGGTGCCAGCACACGGTATAAGTTTAAGCCCTCGTCAAGTTTCTTTGCCAAAGTGGTCTTTCCCACTGGATCAGGCAAGCTTGCTACGTCAAGAATACCTTGCAACATCGCCTCGTACTTCCCGTTTTTCTCAAGATCGAGCCTTTTTATCAATGCCAGGGATAACTGGTTCTTTTCAGCGTCGGCCAAGTCCTTTTGGTTTGCATCTAAAACGGTGCTTTTAGCCTCTGCCAAAGCGTCGTGGATCTTGTGCAAGGCTTGTGATCTTTGCTCGTTGGAGAGTGTTTTGAGCACACCAAATGCGCCGCTAGCATCTTTTGCGATTTGTTCAGCCATTTTCCTTTTTCTTTTTTCCGCTGAGGTTTTGCTTTTATGTGGAAATTAAAGAAAGAATTGGATGAAGTATGACTTCGGTGAAAACTCCGAGATAATTCGATTTCGCACTCATAAGTTCCGACATGGAAGCCCGATTTTCTGCATGGAGTCATCCTGACGAATTCCAGCAATTAGTTTTTAACTAATGCAACAGGAAAAGAACTTGGAAAAACCACAAAAAAGTACATACGTTCTGTCATTTTCATGAGAACCTTCCTCGAATAATACTCACCAGCTTTTCGTTGTATTCATCTCATCTTTGATAAAAGTGTGCTGAGCTTAAACTTGCAAGGTGCGGTGACTCATTGTCTGCGAAAGTGGACCAGGTGAGTTCAAATCAAGAGGATGATTAGAAATATGATAAACGGCCAAAGAAACATCAGGATTCTGTATTTGAGTTTTCTCGATCAAATCCTTCAAATTCAAGCTTCTAGATGAGATAATTATCGGTGATAGATGGAGAAGAATTTTTATGTAAATAATGGATAACTTGGGTTTCCACCGGCTGCAAAACTCTACTCTCGAGCCGCGCGTGGCGGAACAAGCCTGAATCAACTCAGTGAACCGAAGAATTTTTAAGGAATAGATTGAGAATATTCGTTCTTTATTCTTATAGAATAACTCTATGCTGAAAAAAAGTTATGATTTGTGTTTTTCAACCAAGCAATAATCTAGCAATTAAGGGCTAAGTGAGGGCATTTTAACTTTTGGGAGATCAATATGTTGCAACGCCAGTGAAATCTAAGATAAAAAAATACAGACCGAAAAGTCAAGAAACACTTTACATGAGATATTATCAATTTCCTATACTGAGAATGCTTTTTTTCAGAAGAGAATTAAAACTCAGGTTATGGAGTAAAAGAGATAATATCGAAATTCAAAACGACTTAGGAAAACACGGAGTTCTATTAGTTACCAAAGGCGGAGCCCTGTTATATTTTTAAGCCCACGTCACGAGAAAATAACTGCTTGTATGCACACCACACTCAATCCAATTCGTAACTACGCGAAGGCCAAACATAGCCTCAAGCCTGACGAAACAGTCTCGGGCCAAAAAAAAAATTACACCTTTGAAGAACAGAAACCTTACGCAATTTTCGTGAAGTCAGTTTCTGGGAAATCAATTCAAGGTCAGAATCTAGAGCAATTGGCCTGTGATACCCTATAACAAAAAACACAAAAAGAAAAAGAAAAGGAAGCGGCTTTTCCCACATTAAAAAAAAAAAAATGCCTCAGCCTTCGGCAGATCCATTTGCGGATAGAAATAATCTTATAGATTTGGGGCTAAGCCTGTACCCGAGCCAGGATTCAGAGCTTCAAAGAAATGTTTATGATGCGCCATACACCGAAAATGCTGCCTCTTTGGAAAGAAATACTGGAATGGCAGCGAATCCGTTTGACGATTTCTTAGAAACATCGGATGAGGAAGAAAATAATCGCTTTTTCAGCGGCAGCGAGTATCCGAGCTACTATAACCAGGGCCCTAGTGCCCGTCGTATGCTTGGAACAGAAAACCAACCACCAGAAGCCCAAAAAAAGGGCTTTTTCTCGAACCTCAAGCCGAACTTGAGTACAAATAATGGACCTTCATATATGGGCATGGAACCCGAAATCACGGATCGCCAGGGCGCGTCGGACTTTGATATCCGGCGCATATTTGCCAAGCTCAAGTCCCCGAGATCGAAAAAGAATCTGCAAAATACCGAAACCCTGGGGCCTCGTCAGATTTACGTCTTAAATCATGCGGCAAATGCGAAATTCAGATATTACGGAAACCATATTCTGACGACCAAGTACAATTTTGCAACGTTTTTGCCGAAATTTATCTTTGAGCAGTTCAGCAAATACGCCAACTTGTTTTTCCTCTTTACCTCAATTATTCAACAAGTGCCCCATGTATCTCCTACAAATCGATACACTACTATCGGCACATTAATTATTGTGTTGCTTGTTTCTGCAGTTAAGGAAATCATGGAGGATCTCAAACGTGCAAATGCCGATAAGGAGCTTAACAACACAAAAGTGCTTGTGTTGGATGCAGAAACAGGCACTTTCCACTTGAAAAAATGGGTGCTGGTGCAAATCGGAGATATTGTCCGGGTCAATAACGAGGAGTCTTTCCCTGCAGACTTGCTTCTTTTGAGTTCCTCAGAACCCGAGGGCCTATGTTACATTGAAACGGCCAATTTGGATGGAGAAACTAATCTCAAGATTAAACAGGCGCTGCCGGAAACGGCTCTGCTTGTGAGCCCACAATCTGTTGTTACAGAAATGGCCCGCTGCGAGATTTTATCGGAACAACCAAATTCGTCTTTGTACACCTACGAAGGTACGCTTCAGAATTTTGGCCAGGGCGGCAAAATCCCATTTTCGCCTCAACAACTTCTTTTACGTGGAGCCACACTTCGAAATACGCAATGGATTCAAGGTGTGGTGGTTTTCACGGGCCACGAGACAAAGTTGATGCGTAATGCTACGGCCGCCCCTATCAAAAGAACAGACGTCGAGAGAATCATCAATTTGCAGACCCTTGCTCTATTTGGCATTTTGATTTTGCTTTCGTTGGTATCAACAATCGGTAATATGGTGAAAACAAAGGTGGATGCAGACAAAATGTCGTACCTCTATTTGGAAGGTACAAATATGGCAAGGCTTTTTTTCAAAGACATTTTGACATACTGGATTTTGTTTTCGAACTTGGTTCCTATTTCGTTGTTTGTCACTGTTGAGATCATCAAGTATTACCAGGCTTATATGATTGGAAGCGACTTGGACATGTACCATGAGGAATCGGATACTCCAACCGGTGTGCGGACATCGTCTTTGGTTGAAGAGCTTGGCCAAATTGACTACATTTTCTCCGATAAAACCGGAACCCTCACGAGAAATGTCATGGAATTTAAGTGCTGTACAATTGGTGGTAAATGTTACGCAGAGGAGATTCCTGAGGATGGACATGCACAAGTAGTGGATGGTATTGAATTGGGTTTCTACAGTTTTGACGATTTGCAGCTGCACATGCGTGACTATTCGCTGCAACAGTCGGCGATAATCAGCGAATTCTTCACGCTTTTGAGTACTTGTCACACGGTAATCCCCGAGGTGAATGAACTGACTGGTGCCATCAAGTACCAGGCAGCTTCTCCCGACGAAGGTGCTTTGGTGCAAGGTGCAGCCGACATGGGATTCCGGTTCACGATTCGTCGCCCCCGTGGAGTCACAATTGAAACGGAGTCCACTGGGTCTACTGCCGATTACGAATTGTTAAACATTTGCGAGTTCAACTCAACGAGGAAAAGAATGTCGGCCATTTTTAGATGTCCCGATGGTGTTATCCGGTTGTTTTGTAAAGGTGCAGACACTGTGATTTTGGAACGTCTTTCTCAAACGGATACACAACCCTTTGTTGAAGGTACTATCAGACACTTGGAGGAGTTTGCCTCCGAAGGTTTGCGGACATTATGTATTGCTTCGAGAATTGTGTCAGAGGAAGAATACGCTGCATGGTCGCAAACTTACTACGAGGCCTCAACTTCTTTAGATGACCGCAGCGATAAATTGGATGCAGCTGCTGAACTTATTGAAAAGGACTTATTTCTTCTTGGTGCTACTGCTATTGAGGACAAGCTTCAGGATGGTGTACCTGAGACTATCCATACTCTCCAAAATGCCGGGATTAAGGTGTGGGTGTTGACTGGTGATAGACAAGAAACTGCCATCAACATTGGTATGTCGTGTAAGCTTCTTGCAGAGGATATGAATCTTTTGATTATTAACGAGGAGACAAAAGCCGACACCAAGAGAAACTTGGAGGAAAAGTTGGAGGCGATTTACGAGCACCAAAGCGATACCCCAGAATCTGTTTTGGACTCTTCTCTCGCATTAATTATCGATGGCCACTCACTAGGTTACGCCCTCGAGCCTGAGTTGGAGGATCTTTTCATAGACCTTGCCACCAGAGTACGTGCAGTCATTTGTTGCCGTGTGTCGCCTTTACAGAAAGCACTTGTGGTGAAGATGGTTAAGCGGAAAAGAAATAAGTCGTTGCTTTTGGCAATCGGTGATGGTGCAAACGATGTTTCTATGATTCAGGCAGCACATGTGGGTGTTGGTATTAGTGGAATGGAGGGAATGCAGGCCGCTCGGAGCGCAGATGTTTCCATTGGCCAGTTCAAGTACTTGAAGAAGTTATTGTTGGTGCACGGTGCATGGTCATACCAGCGTATTTCCAATGCGATTTTATATTCGTTTTACAAAAACGTGTGCTTGTACATGACTCAGTTCTGGTTTGTTTTCCACAATGGCTTTTCTGGACAGTCGCTTGTTGAATCGTGGACTTTGACTTTTTACAACGTGCTTTTCACGGTCTTTCCACCATTTATCATGGGAGTATTTGACCAGTTTGTTAGCGCACGTCTTCTTGATAGGTACCCTCAATTATACCAGCTCGGTCTTCAGAGAAAGTTCTTCAATGTGACCATTTTCTGGGGCTGGATCATCAACGGATTTTACCATTCGGCTCTTATTTTCGTGTGCATGATGTCGATCAACAGACATTCGGACTATCTTCCTCATGGTGTTGTGGCAGATAACTGGGCTTGGGGTACAATGATCTACACTACGTGTACGCTTACAGCTCTTGGAAAGGCAGGACTCACGGTGACAATGTGGACGAAATTCACTGTTCTTGCAATTCCAGGGTCTTTCCTCTTGTGGTTGGTCTGGTACCCGGCATTTGCAACTATAGCGCCGCTTATCAATGTTTCTACAGAATACCGCGGTGTTTTGGCCCACACTTATCCGAGCTTAGTGTTTTGGGCCGCTGTATTTGGAATAGCCGTGCTTTGTTTGATTCGGGACTTTGCGTGGAAGTTCTACAAGAGAATCCATAACCCAGAGAGCTACCATTATGTGCAAGAAATCCAGAAGTACAATATCCAGGACTATAGACCCAGAATGGAGCAGTTTGAGAAGGCAATTCGCAAAGTAAGACAGGTTCAAAGAATCAAGAAGCAGAGAGGATTTGCATTTTCGCAAGTGGACGACCAGAACTTGGAGAAGATTGTGCGGTTATACGATACAACAAAGAAGAGAGGCGCATATGGTGAGTTAAGTGAGAGTCACTAGTCAAGTATATAGAAAGTGGATACTAATAGGATAATTTATTTTTTTCTTCATTTTCTAATGTTTATTTACCCTTACCATAGAAAGTCCCCCAAGTCATAGTTTATAGCATGTTCTTTTTTTTCAAATTCAGACAATGGTCGTGAGGGATACTTTGGCAATATTTGGTTCGCGCACGTACGCAGCATCACTAAAAACGGGACTGGTCCAGTAACCTACCTAATAAGATTCTGGCCAATAAACAATGAGCGAAGAAAAAAGCGACAAGCCAGAAAAACAGGTGAAAATCGAAGAACCTGTTTCTGAACCCGGAAAGCTCTCGAACAAGGAGCTTAAGGAGTTGAAGAAAAAGGAAAAGGCAGCGAAAAGAGCAGCACAGAAAGAAGCAGCCGGTATTTCTCCAGAACAACAGGAACAGTTGGCGCAACAGAAAATCGAGAAAAAGAAGCTGCTGGCCACAAACACAAATTTGAAGAAGCAGTTGAGTCAGGCCGTGTACAAAGATGATGCCAAGAAAATCCCTGCCCTTTTCAGCCATTTGGAGACCAGGGAACAAAGAAATGCGTCTTCGCCCACGGTATCGCACATTGTGCACCCGGCTATCTTGACGCTAAGCTTGAATGTAGCAAGCCATAAAATTGTAGGATCCACTGCGCGTTTGCGCGAGATGTTGAAGGTGTTTAAAGCTGTGATTAGGGACTATGTGACTCCAGAAAACACCACCTTAACTCGTCATTTGACCGGCCACCTCTCGCATCAGATCGAGTACTTGAAAAGTGCCCGTCCATTGTCGTTATCTATGGGCAACGGTATCCGGTGGTTGAAGCAGGAAATCTCCCATATTTCCATCGACACGCCGGAGAACGAGGCCAAACAAGTTTTGATGCAGAAAATCGACGATTTCATCCGCGAAAGAATCGAACTTTCGGGCCGTCTTATCATTGAAAACTCGTCGCATCACATCACTAATGGATGCACGGTATTGACGTTTGGGCATTCAGAAGTTTTGCTCAAACTTTTCCAGCATTGTGTGGTTGAAGAAGGCAAACTGTTTAATTTGGTGATTGTCGACTCGCACCCATTATTTGAAGGTAAAAAGCTTTTGGCCGGGCTTGTGGATACTAAAGTGAAGGCGCCCGAAACTGAGGATTCTGAAGAATCGGTTGCGCCACACACGCGTCGTCATGCACCACTTCCTTCTATCACTCAGGAAAAACTTAAGATCACCTATGTATTGATCAATCTGTTGTCATCGACGGTCTTGGAGGATGTGGACCTTGCCTTTTTGGGTGCCCATGCCATGCTTTCAAATGGCCACTTGTACTCACGTGTGGGTACAGCCATGATTGCCATGATGTGTAACCGTAGAAACATTTCAGTGTTGACGTGTTGTGAATCGATCAAATTTTCCGACCGTGTGCAGTTGGATTCCGTCACCACCAACGAGTTGGCCGACCCAGATGATCTTCTCGCAAACATCGGCGCCAAACGCCCTCCGCAAAGAAAATCCATGGCCTTGGAGCAGTTCATCAAACTGCAGGAAGAACTGCAAAAGAAGGATTCTGCGCCTGCACGCAAACAGGGCTCTAACGATAATAAGAAGGACTCAGCGGCGGCAGTGGAAGACGCTGCGGCCCACCCATTGAAGAACTGGAAATCTCTTCCGCAGCTTAATATCTTGAACATCATGTACGACTTGACTCCACCTAATTACATCAATAAGGTCGTCACCGAATTGGGTGCCTTACCCCCATCTTCTGTGCCGGTGATTTTGAGAGAATACAAGAACGCATAAGTTTATCTTGCTTTGTCGAACTACGCATAGAAATCGGATTTTAGCAGGGGGGGGGGGTGTCTATAAGGAATGACATCCTATCGCATGTATTTCAGCTTGAAGAAGTATAGAAGTATATAGGAAAAGAACGGTGTTGAAGGATAGAAAATACAATCATTATAATCATCTGAAATCCTCCTCTACTATTTCTTCTTGAAGATTAGTATAAGTGCATTTTCTCCATTTCGCCTTCTTTTACTCGACCTGAAAACTACCCCAGTGAGCTTATTTATCATGTTTACAGATTATGGTACCATTGAATGAACACAAAGTATGGAAATATTGATATTCCTCGACTCAGATTTTGGAAGCAGTCAATGCGTCGCTCGTGATCACTAGCCTTAATCCGGATTTGCAATTCTGGCCCCCCTTCGCCACCCAAATTCTTATGGCCCAACTTGTGAGATTATAAATGGGGACCGGCTTTTTGCACCCAACAGTTTTGTTCCCACCACCACTTTCTTCTTCTCTGATTCAGACTTCAAAGGATTTTAGGTATAAAAGACACTTTTGAGCTTCTGAAACTGACAATAAGAAAACCAACATCACACCCATTTGACATTTAATCTCTTTTACTTTTTTTTTCCTGTTTTTTTTTTTGTGTGTGATTCACGAAAGAAACGTTATGAAAATCACATTCCAGGCGAGTTCGGGCTCTGCCGAGTTTGCAACTTTTGCCGAATTAGCAGTAGCCATGAACACTTCTCCAGCTCACCAGCCTTCAACTCATAAGGGTAAGGGAAACTCCGATAATAACATTAGTAATTCCTCCACTAAGAGTTCTCTTTGTGATGTTTTCTCCCAAGTAGCAGCAGAAACCGCCACAGAAACCACTTTGGATGCAAAAAAGACCACAAAAAAGTCTTCTAAGAAGGCCAGAAAGGCCAGAAAGGCTCAAATGGCTAAGGAAGACAGCAAGGTTTCTCAAGACATCGCCCAAATGATTTTTGGAAACACTGTGCCCAGCCAAGTCAGTTGGGGTGCAAACATTGCTGCACCAAAAATGACAAGTAGTACCTCTGCTACAAACACGCAGGGCTTTTTGCTGGACTTGGCCTCGACATTGGGCCCTCAAAAGCCTAAACTAAAGTTTGGAGCTAAGACTTTTGCAGAGGCGGCTGCTACAGTGATCGAGTCACAAAAGGACAAGACAAGAACTTCAAAGCTGGTACACAAAGACATTAAGCCCGCTAGTCCAAGCAGCAACAAAGTGAAATCTCCAGATAAGCTCACTTCCAAGCCAATTGTGACAAATGAAGCCAAGTCTTTTCTTTCAATTCCTCCAAAGAATACCCCTGAAGCTTGGACAAAGGCTTCTGCGGCTGTGAAGGTCCCCGAAAAGACCACAAAGCCAGTTTGGGAGACTCAGGGAAAATTGAAGAAGACTATGCTTTCGGTTAAGACCAAGGCCAAGGATCAGAAGAAGCTTTCTGAAAAGGATACACCCAAGGCCTGGAAAAAGGCTTCTGCTCCAAAGAGACCCTCAGATAAAAGTGCAACAAAAGGTACAAAGACGACAAAAGACACAGGCAAGCTGACTTTGAGCTTGGACTCTGCTAAGGCCTCAACAAAGACAAGTGAGCAAAGTGAAAAGGTGGTTGTGGCAAACTCTGCTCCCACCGAGGCTCAGCCCGTTAGTGTAAGCACTAAGGCTACAAAAAACACAAAGACCTATGCTCAGGCTGCCAAGGGTGTTTCTATCAAGTTTGCAACCCCAATTTTGGGTAAGACAAATAATTCAACCTTGCCTAGATCCACAAGCCCAGGACTTGCTGGATCCACAAAGCCAGTTTCAGCTCAGGTCACAAAGTCAGTTCAGTCTGAGGTTAAGACATCAAAGCCTGTCTCCACACCAGAAGGTGCTGTCAGCGGTTGGACAATGGCTGAACCCAGTATCTCTGAAGCTGATAATGATAACGAAGGCTGGCAAAAGGTCAAGGGTAGAAGACTGAGAAAGACCGTCTCTCCTCGTGCTGATTCTACCCCACAGTCTCCAAACCAGCCTTTGAGTATGGAAATCGGGAAAGACATCAACTCTTTGGTCACAAAGCCTAGGGCTAAATCTTCAGTTAGAGTGAGCTTAAATGCCGAAGTTTCAGCTAAAGCCACAACTTCCAGTCCCATGTCTAACAAGTCTTCAAGTGAAACACGAAAGCTGGACTCGAAACTCAAGACTACTACACAATCTCCAAAGGATAGGCAGAAAAATAACTTTTTGCCTATTTCTACGCCCCCTAAGTTACCCAAATACGTGCCTGATATTGACAAGGACGGCTTTCAAATGGTCCACAGTCGGAGATATAAGCCCGAAGTGAAAAAAGCCGTGAAAACTCTCGTTGGTATTCTCAACCCTTCTTCGTCCCGGAGTCCGGCAAAGGATACTCCACAGGCTTGGCGCAAGGCTTCTTCTTCTCCTAGACTGTCCACATCCAGTATGACCAAGAAGGAGCCCCAAACTGTTGTTGTTAAGGTCGTGGAGAAGAAGCCTAAGAACGCCAGAACTTCATCAGTAACCGCGGCAACTCATATCACACCCTCGTTTTATGAGTCAAGTAGTGCTACTATGCTTAGGTCGAAGTCTCAAAATGGCCCTAAGTCTCACAAAAATTTGGCTGCTACTGGATTCCTCATTTCTGCTTTGTAAAGTGTTTTGAAACCTTTCTGGGTCACACGTTCCGGATACAATCAGATGAATTTCAGAAGATCTTTGAGCATTAAAGAAAGTTTAATGTGTCAAGTTTCTTTGCGAGACCTGGTTGATCGAGAGCAAGATCTTGAGATGGTTCAAATACCACAAGCATAATTCTGAAATCCGTGTAGCCAAATCATGCGGGTGATAGATGGCATAACATCTTAATCGGGGACAAAACAAGTTGACCTTTTGCACATCCTGATATTACTGTCTTATCTAATGATTGAAGACGAAGCTAATAATAAACAATATTTTGCTAGATTATTTTTACATGACTTTGCTTTACACATTTTGCTGAAATATAATAAACGACAATTTCCATGTTCTGAAAGTAAAGAAGCCTACTCCAGTCATAGGGCTGTAACTCTATAACAATCATTTCTGTGCCCTACTTTTTTTTTCTCTACCAAAATTCTTGCTATTTTATGCCACAGAAGAAACTGAAAACTTTTCTGCAAATTTGGGGCACAATTCTTTGTATTAGGATCAAACAATAACTGACGCTAAGCCCGCGTAAATGGCTGCGAATACATAGTAGACGACAATTATTTACCCATAAACAGAGAGTCATTCAGATAAATAGTTCGACAAAAAGAAAGAAAGACCAATGATTCACACAAAAATCAATTTGAAGATGGTACTTATTAATAGAGGGTTTTTGCAAACCACCCGAAGTATAACAGCTGAAACGCGTGTTTTGATTCATTGGCTTATTTCCCTTAGGCTTTCTACAGGTGATTAAAAGCGATTTAGTGAAAAGTGTCATACATTAAAATGGAAATAAAACAAAGCTAGCTAAAACAACACTAACTAAACAAATAGTATGACACGGCTAACAGGAGCACCAGGCTCACACTGCGAGCAATCGTCGGCTTACAAGCCGAATTGGGACAAGATGGAGCCAACCAAGTTAACACCAGTGGTGGTGGCCAAGTCAGACAAGCCGTTGATGACATCGGTGATCAACTTGGAGGCAGCAGCTTGAATAGCAGCATCGTCTCTGGCCTCAATGGCACCGTCCTCTCTCTTGAATGGGAATGGAAGAGAGGTTGGGATGGTGGTTGGGATGGCAGTTGGGATTCCAGAAGGCAAAGGAATTTGTGGGAAGATGGCAGTGGCGTTGATACCAGCAGCAGAGGCAAGGCCCTCAACATCAGAAGAGATGGTTTGGAGCAAGTTTTGCACATCCTGGATAATTTGCTTGGCAGAGTCGTCCAAGCCTTGCAAGTCGCTGTTCAAGTCCTTCTTTTGTTGTTGGACTGGAGAGGCGATAGCGAGAGTAGCAAGGCCGAAAGCGAAGACGTTGGAGAATTTCATTGTTGGAAGTGGAGAAGAGTTGTTAGAGTTGTTGTTTGGAGATGATGGTGGAAAAAACAGTTGAACCAGTGGAGTCTTTAGTGTTTATATATTTTTTCCAAGATGCTGGAGACAGCAATTGTGGGTGTGAATTCCACCCATCTCCCGCCCCCACCCACGTTTTAATTGCTCCTACGTCCGAAGCAAGCATATGTTGATGTTGTTGTCATGGTTTTGCATCCACAGTGGTAATTAATTGGGTTCTACTGCTGCATGCACTGGCGATTACGCAGCCACTTGCTTGTGCAGTAATACCAAACTCAGCAGCTTTCGGGGCTACGGAATGTGTGGCAAAGGAAACCACAACAATAAAGGGGTTACTAAAGAAATTGGAATATCAGTCTCGTCCTGAAACTGTCACAATATTTAGAATATTCGGAATCATGCATCTCAACCTTACAAGCTTTATATTTCTTTTGTTATCTACATGGCAAGTTTAGCGAAAAGAAATACAAATCTCCAAAAAGGCTTGGACAGAATGCAGGCATTGTTGTCAATGGATTGCACACTGAAAGCCCTCGGGTGGAGTTGCGTACCTTACCTGTCAATAGTCGTGGCTTTTGGCTGAATTTTGGGCACTCGCAAATTGTGGTGGTTCCAGGTCCCGGAATTGCACAGCAAGCTTGCATTAGCTAGAGAGTTACGGATTTCCGAGTGCGCTTTATCCAAGAATGCCATTTTGTCATAGACTTTAAGGCATGGAAAAAAATGGAGTTTTACTTTTCTCTTTTTAATTTCAAGATCTGTTTATATTCTACAAAAGGCATTCTGTGTACTGGTAGGCCGGTTCGTAGGCTTTACCACCGGGAACCGAGCCAACAGTTCTCCAAGAAAAACTTCAAAAACGGTCAGGCGTTGGGAGGATGTTTACGGCATGCTTGGCCGTTCGTGCCATATGCCGAACCTCGGGGTAGAACGCCCGTGTGGTGGGAACAAAATGCTAATATTTTTGATGGCATGCGGCGTACTCTAGACGCATGGTGTGCACATCAACACGCCAAAAGATAAAGTACTGTGGCTTGATTTGCGGATCGGCCAACACGAGAATGCACTACATACAATCAATTGTTATTTTTATTTTGAGTAGCATGCCGTTGCTACGAAAGAGGAATATTTAAGCGAAAAAGTTGGGGGGCACAGTCCAAGTCTGGAAAGTAGCTCGGTCATAATCAAAAGAAAATAAAAGAATTCCCGCATCTATTTCCGCGGGTCTCGAGGGGCATGTGGTCAATATTTCTTCTATTGTTTACATTCCTATATTCTGAGACAAGAGAGGAGAATATGTAAACATTTCTTAAATTGCTGTGGTTAAAAAAGACAATTAAAAATAAAAAAAAAAAAATTAAATAAAAAAAGATAAAATGTTATCAACGTGTCAAATAGCAATCATGTCTACCCCTTAGCTCTGTCAGGGTCAAAAATTAGTGAGTTTAGTTGGCCGAGTCTAGTGACGCAATTAACCCCGCTTAAAATTGCCGGTTTTTCACACAGATCGGTCAAGAGCGGGCAGGAGATTTAAACCGCAACTACTCCTATCTTTGGGTACAGTAAGCGCTATATGAAGGATAAAATTTATGTTGGCTTTCTACTGTAGTTGTCGATAATTGCTGAGCGTCATATGAAGTATGTCGGTATACTACTAACTAGCAGGTTTCTGGACCAGACCTTGACGTTGACAATCACGTTATTTAGCGCAATAATAATTCTAAAATAATAAATAATATTCTACTATTATTCCAATTATTATTTTCGTTTTTGCCTCTAGCAAAGTGTGGTTCTTTGGGTGGAACCCGCTAACCCCGGAATGCTAGTTAACATACCAACCCATCTTGCATTCATTGTGGCTCCGAAAATCGGCATTGATTTCGGAATTATCGCCACCATGGCTCGAGCTCTAGAACCTTGAATAAAAAAAAAACGACGCTTCACAAGTGTTTTTCACATGAGCAATTACTATTGGATCATCCCAAACAAAAAAAAAAATCCCCCACGTAGGTGGTCTTTTCTTTTTCTAGTTGTTTCGCACCAACGACAAAACCTAGATTCCTCATTCAGTTTGCTTGCTTCAGTAGATTTTTAACTCCGATCGCAAATATCACGTGAAAATCGGATTGAAATCTGGAAAACAATAAGGAATGTCACTATTCTTTTTTTTTTCTTTCGATGCTATCGTTGTTGTTTGAAGTGGTGAAATTGTTTCACGATAGTGAGCAAAATCAGCAACTCTTCAATAAAAATGATCTAGTAGTGACATTACGTAGGAGAAATAAAATCAAAATATCTAAAATCAGGCATTCAATGAAACAATACACCGGACAACAAGAACCTGCTTGGGTCACTTAGACGGTTACAAAATCAAAAGAGAAACAAAACACGATCGAACTAGAAACTGAAAACACCATAATTGCAAAAAAAAAAAAGAAAAAAAAAATCCCGAGACAACAGTACCGCAATGAAGACTCTTTCTATTCTTCTGGAGATCCATGAGGAGGTTGGACAAATTGTTCCACATGGAAAAAGACAATGTTTATTTTTTTTTCCATCAATTTAAACAATTTCTGGCATCAGGTCTACTCTCCTTGTAATTGGGACAGGAAGATAGTAGAGGTCCTCTTCTGGGTAAGGAATATTATTGGGCCATTTTTCGTCTAGGCGAGATCCCAGGCTTTCTGCAATTTTGATGGGTTTGGTTTTGGGTTTTGATTCGGGTTTCTTCTTCGTTGGTGCAGCAGCAGAGAGCACGAAAAGGCTAATTATTAAAAGGTTGGGGAGTCTCATCTTAAGATAAATGTGTAGAACTGTATTTGTTGGGGTGAAATTAAAGGCACAAGATTGCAGGGAAATATCTGGATTTATATACCTATCAGTTTGTCAAATCAAGGGGAATTTTATCCCAACCAAGAAATTGGTCTCTTATGGCAAGAATTTCACATCCGAGCAGCCGCTAGTATGGCTTCTCTTTTTACTCTTATTGTTTTTTTTTTTTCTTCTTCTTCCTTTCTTTTGCATCCGCTAATGCGAGCGTCTATGTGTCTTAGCTTTTATTGGACTTCAGGTAATCTTGAGCAAGACAATTATCAAGGACTTTTGTGAGTTTTTCAAAAAAATCTTGTTTGTGAATCGAGTAAAAATCAATAATGTTTTTGGTGTGTGTTTCTTGATTACTTTTCCATCCGAAGCAAATGAATGACGACGGCCAAAAATAGATCAACGGCCCGCCTGCTTTTTCTTGACCCCGCCCAAAACTTCAAGGTTATGACTTCATGGACCATTGCTATCACTCTAATTTTTCTGTATTTTTTTCTTTTCTATTGTTTTCTTTTTACGAGATAAGGGAAACCCCTGGTGAGGCAATTTGCGTTGTTCAACCGATAAGCGGCGACTTTAATTTCAAACCAAGAACAGAAAGCTATTGAAACAGTACATGATTTTTACAAGCCCGAGAATAATTTTATCGTAAACCTGAATTTGTTTTATTTTTATCGTCTATTTTTATTTTAATCAAGCAAGTTTTGGATTACTTGCCAGCAAGTGAAATTAAATTCCCGTAAATTTTGCAAGCCCAATTCTTAGCCTAGTCTAATGTATGGAATTCGTTTCCTTATCATCTTTGCTACCCCAAAAACTATTGAGTTAAAAGAGAAAAAGGAGAAAAAAAATTATTGCTTTCTTGCATGAAGTTAACAGACTTTGCTTCCAATATATTTTCGAGATTCTTGGCAAGTGGTGTGACCTCAAAAAGCCCAGAATCAAACAAGCGAAAAAAAAAGGGCACTCCGGTTGTGCACATTCCAATGGCCGCTCGAGCAACGCTATTAAATGGATCTGGACTGAAACTAGGAGAAAAATCTTATCATTTTGCTTAATCATATCGTACGATTTATTTACAGTAAATAAAAAGAAAAAGAAGAAAAAAATAGAAAAAGAGCAAGGTTACATCGTGTACTTCGTCACAATGTTTTTTCCTTTCACCGAGGCATTATAGCGCCCGCGACTTGATAAGATGCAATTAAGTTAAAGTGGCTATTGTAAGGCAACACAATGATTTTTTTGTTAAGTACCTCAATCTCGCTTTTATGTAAAAGAAAAAAGAACCTTTTCTGCTGCACAATGTTGTACTCCTTGGCATGCTAAACAAGTGCCGTGAATCTTTTAAGAAAGTATTATTTGTTGGGTCTGCTGATACAGTGCTCAGACAGATTCAAAAAGTCCAATGAAAGAGTATGATGCTCTTTGCTCTTAACAGTTTATCTCTTGATCACTTTCGCTATCATTTAACAGATTTAGTCTTTTTTTAACTTTGTCGTATCCTTAATTTTTTTTTTCTGTGTGAAATTTCCTTAAGATACTGAAAACCCCCTAATGTGATCTCTTATATGTAAACAGTTACCACTCTCTTATACCCCAAAAGTTCTTAGCCCTAGATCCTAGGGATTGCTTCTTTACTAAATTGAGACAAAAGAAACAATTCATTTACACAGATTCCGTTATAATATTTACCTCTTCCAACCTCTTGGCTAATACGTGGTGAAGTCAAAAAAAAAAAAAAACAATCGAAAGAAAAACAGTCGATGGTCCGGAGGCGAAACTCGCGTGCCAAGTCACGGGACCTGGGGAAATCTTGAATTTGCCTCCACCACCAACACGAATTATTTTCAATTGGAAATCCACGCTTTTTACAATATTTGGAAATATCTGAACTTCTGATTTCGTTTTAGATTCACTAGTTAAAAAAATTCACGAAAAAAACGGAAACCGAAAAAAATCGGGGAACAATATTCGAAAGTTTTTACTTGCACTTCACCACTGCTGGACTATAATCTCCTACTATTTAAACCATATCTAGGTTCAAATAACGAAGAACGAAAGAAAAGAAACTAAAGAAAAAACTAAAAAAGATGTCGCCGGCAGAATTGAGTTTGGTGGAGAAAGTCGACTTGCGGTTGGCCCTTGCAGAAAGTGAAGCCCAATTGGAAAAGGCACTTGGTCTGTTTTTGGCACCTTTGATCTTGAAACTCGCTAGTAATGATGCAGACGTTCGCCAGGCCGTTTTTCGAACAATCCAAAATGTTTTCCCCCGTATAACCGCCGCCAGAAATCTACAATTGCCCGTGCCGGCCTTGCTCCAACAAGCGAAATCACCGAATGTAAATGTTGGTGCTGAACTGGGATCGGTCCGTTTATATTCGCTCTTATTTTTGTCAAAGGGAATCGAACGGCTTTCGCCCGAGGCCCAAGTGCAACTAATCCCCGATGTGATTTGTGGAATTAGCTCAGCACTGGATGCGGTCTCGGCCCGCTTATTTAGTGTTCTTGTGAAGTTATTACAGAGCTGGAAAACCCCGGAAAGCGGGTCTCTTGAAGCAGAAAGCATGAGAGAAACCCTTGGATTTAGTGCTAATGAAGCAGACGAGGCTTACCTCGCCGTGAAAATCGCCAAGTTTTTCATGTTACAGCCAAACGCAAATCCGCATCCTGTGCAGCTGCCAGGTTTAAGTTTGCAGGACACAGCGTTTTTCACCAAAGATGCCGGTATCAGCTATAAAACTTATGACGAAATCACCGCGGTTAAAAAATTGCTTTTGGAGTTTTTGAGATCGGGCTTTTCTGATAAAAACTTGGCCTTGCCTCTTTTAATTGCGTCCACTGATTCTTTGACTGCACTTGCTGAATCCGCGTACGCACGTTATAAGAAACTTAATGTTGATCTTGAATCTTTTTCGTTGATCGATTCCTTGGTAGATCTTTTTCTAGGTGTCGGGCTGCAAATTCCACCAGTGAAATCGACGCTTCAAGAACGGATTTTGCTGGTGCTTTGTAAAAGTGAACTTGTGGTCTCACACCCTAAAATCAGTGAAATCTCAAATACTGGACTTCTGTCGGATTATACCAAGTTACGCCAAACTTCAGTTGCGTTTGTGCGCAAAGTCACCTCTGCACTCGATCCCAAAACAGATAACAACCCAATTGGTGAGGAGTTTAATGTCCAAGTAGCCGCCAAATTGAAAGAGGGAATAGTTTCCGAAGGATGGCCTCAAATGGACTCCTCACGTATCACCAACTTCCGCACGGCTGTTTGCCTGAGAGAGCTTCAGTATGAAGCATTAGGAGATGTTTTGCGCAATCTGCCTACTCTTTGGTTGAACGACTTATCGTACTTAAAGTTTCTCTATGCCTCTTTAGAAGGTGAGGTTTCAGACTTGGTTCCGGCAATTCAAGGCGTACTTTCCAGCTTAACAATTCACCTCCCAAAACTTTCGACGCTGTGCAAAGACGAACTTAAAATCTTGTTGAAGAATTATTTACAGTCTTCGCATCATGGAGGTAACTTTGCTTCGTGTAAATATCTTGCAGTGAAACATGTGAATTGCACGTTCCCCTTTGAAGATGCTGAGGCTCGGATTTTGTGTGTTCTTGGGACAGGAAAAGAAAACAATTTGGAAACAAGGGAAGAGGCAGAGAGAGGACTTCATCCGTACCATTTCAACTTGCTTCGGGCGTCCAATACTGCTGATTTCACTTCTTCGCGGGAGTACTTGGGCCAGCAGTCTCTGGTGAACTTCCCCTCTTTTTCAGATATGGTGACGGTGATGAAAACTATTTTGGAAAGTTCTAATGAAGCTTTTGATTTCAGCAGAAGTTCAGGCAGAGCCATTAAATTCACACTCAATGTTTTGGTCATGCAGGCCATCAGGGGAAAGTCAACCGTGATTGTAATTGATGAGGATTGGGACCGGAGACTTGATAAAGCATTAGAGGTGGATGAGGATGTGCGTGGATTGGTTATCTCCGAAATCAACAGACTTTCTGAATCAGACACTGCCATGCACGCGAATGATGATGTTAGTTCTTCTGCATTTCTCGCCTTCTTGAACCTTGTTTTTGAAGGATACTATAGCCAGTTTTTTAAGGGGGTTGTGGATGTGACAGAGCCAGTACATGGCTTTGTGTTTGCCCTTCTTCTTTCATTGGCTCCTCCATCAATTGTAGGCGCACTTTCGCCGACGATTCCTCAACAACTTCGAATCCTTCGGGACAAGATTCTTCTGCCCGCAGATTTGAGACATTTATCCAAGTCCTTGAGTGTGATTGCTACGCACGAAATCAATGAGATCAGTGTGTCATCTGAAATTATAACCGCTTTTGCTGCAAATTTAACGGCGTCGAACGGCAAAGAAAAGTATATTTCCATCACCTCACATATCTTGGCGAAACTTTCGTTGAGGAAAAGAATACAACAACTTGATCAGGCAATCTTGGAGAATTATTTCAATGTTGTACAAGCTTCTCTTTCCGACGCCCGTCTCTATGATACTTGTGTTGAAGGTTTATCCCAAGTTTCTATCTTTGGGGTCTTGGGTCCCAACTTATCCTTGTGCAATGGGGGGGCTGAATATTTGAAACAAGTTATGGATACTATTGAATTGAAGCTCAAATCTTACCATGAAAACTCTGTTCTCGCATTGAGTAAACTTGCATTGGCCTTGCCTTCAACATACACATCTGATGCAGACGAATTATTGCCCACAGAAAAGAAAATTTTCGATTCTCACAACTCAAAGCAGATTGAATTCATCTTTACCTGCGGTGATGCACTTCTGACCTTGGCAGGTGGATGGCTGTCCAAACTTCTCAAACAGAATCTCGATATCCAGGGACAGGTTGTTGAATATGTTCCGGCAGCAACAAGAAGAGTCGAGCCGATCTTGAATCATATTCTCAATGCAACCACGCAAAGTAAGCCTGCTTTACGCAGGGCAGGGTGTATCTGGCTTCTTGCAATGGTGCAGTACCTCCCCCAAGACTCCTTCGTTAAGGAGAAGGCTACAGAGATTCACGGTGCGTTTATGAGATTTTTAGTCGATAGAGATGAAATGGTCCAAGAAGCTGCTGCTCGTGGACTCAGCATTGTTTATGATTTGGGTAATGCCGACTTGAAAGAAACGCTCGTGAAAGGCTTGTTGAGATCTTTCACCGACTCAAATGCATCGAATACATTGGCATCGGGAAGCGTCGGTCTCGAAACCCAACTTTTTGATAAAGATGTTTTGAAAACGCACGATAGTTCGGTATCCACCTACAAAGATGTGCTTAACTTGGCATCGGATGTGGGAGATCCTAGTTTGGTGTATAAGTTTATGTCCTTGGCCAAATCAAATGCGCTCTGGTCTTCTCGAAGAGGTATGGCTTACGGACTTGGATCCATCTTATCAAAGTCTAGTCTTGACGAGATGCTTTCTCAAAATCCAAGCTTGAGTCAACGTTTGATTCCAAAATTATACCGTTACAAGTTCGATCCAAACCAAGGTGTTGCGCAATCAATGAATGATATTTGGACGTCCTTAATTGGCGATACTCCAAAAGTAATGAATGAGTATTTCGACGCGATATTGTTCGAGGTTTTGAAAGGTATGGGTAATAAAGAGTGGAGAGTGCGTCAAGCCAGTACAGTTGCTTTGAACAATCTCTTACAAACACAACCTATGGAGAAGTACGAATCCAAGCTTGAAGAGGTGTGGAACATGAGTTTCCGTGCTATGGATGATATTAAGGAGAGTGTGAGAAAAGAAGGACTGACATTGTCTCGTACACTTGCAAGAATATTAATCAGGTCGGCCGACTTAAATACTGGCAAAGTCTCAGCCTCGAAAGCCGCTGAGGTCTTGGACCATCTCATCCCATTATTTATGGGCAGCAAAGGCCTTCTCAGTGATGTGGAAGATGTGAGATCGTTTGCACTTGAGACTATCTTAAAACTCTGTGATATTGGGGGGAAAGCTATCAAACAGCATGTACCGGTTCTCTTGTCCAACTTCATCGAGCTTATGTCTACTTTGGAGCCCGAAGTGATAAATTACTTGGTCCTAAATGCTGATAAGTACAATCTCGACAGCAATGATGTGGATGCCAAACGAATCCAAAGTCTAGGACACTCGCCCATGATGGATGCGATAGAAAAGCTTATGAATCAGATTGATGAGCCAATGATGCCTCAAGTGGTGAGCCAACTTAAGCTGTCGGTGAAAAAATCTATCGGTCTCCCCTCGAAAGTTTGTGGAAGTCGTGTGATTGTCAATCTTGTTTCTAAGCAGAGTGCCATTGCCCGTTCATTTGGTGACGCATTATTACTTCTTTGTGTAAGCCAACTCAAAGATAGAAACGCCACAGTGTCACAATCATATGCCGTGGCCGCTGGTCATTGTTGCAAACTTGCAAGTATCAATGCACTTGTCGATTACAGTAAAAAGATCGAGGCAATGTATATTGAAAGCGAGGATTCCAAAACTCGCAAGCTTGCTGCAATTGCGTCCGAGGCAGTGAGTCGGTATAGCAGTGCCGATAAGTTTGATCTTGTCGCCTCTGCCTTTTTGCCCATGGCTTACATTGGAAAACACGATGGTGATCGCGAAGTTAGAGCGGCCTTTGAGAAAGAATGGGTCGAATACTCGAGTGGAAACAATGCTGTCAAGCTTTATTTCAGGGAAATCTTCACCATATGCGAGGTCAACATTCGATCGAATGATTACAAAGTGAGACAAACCATGGCCAGAACCATTGTTGATGTTTGTCAATCAATTGAAAAACTTCTGGATCAGGAAGTGTCTCCACTCTTCGCCATGGTATTGGAAGCTTGTAAGGGTAAATCCTGGGAAGGTAAAGAATTGGTTTTCGAGGCTTTAATCATGATTTCGATCAAAAATGCACATTTTTTGCGTGCGAATGCTTCTATCATGGACCTGGTGGTCCAAACGATTCAAACCGAGCAAAAACGCAGAAACAAAACCTACCAACTGCGGGTCATTCTCAGCGTGGGCAAATTTATCAAGGAATTTCCCGATAAGAGGGATCTTGTGCATTCGTACATTGAAATTGTTCGCCAAGTCTTGACCGATGATTATTTGGAAGAAGCTGACCTTATCAGTGACTCTAAGCCGTTGGCCGTGGAAGAGCTTTACCTTCGTTATATTCGTAGCGTTGTTGAGGCGTGTCCCTTAAAAACATTTGACGAAGACCTCTTTTTGTTCACGCTGGAATTAATGAGAACTTTCAAATCAAGTGGCCATGAGTTGTCCTGGAAAACTTGCTACTCATTTAATGAAAACTTCCAGACTTTTTTGAATTCGTGGAAATCCATCTCGCTAAATGAACAGCAGTTACAGGCTGTGGCGAAGGAAATTCTGATATTGACTGAGTTTGGCGACATGTACAAGCTTGAGAAAAACGTCGTTATCTTTGCTCGTAATACAAAACTCTCGGTGGATATTTTCAAAAAGCATAATTGTCCCGAGTACGCTAGACCGCTTGCGGAATCAGTTCACGGATTGTTGGCCACCAGTGTTTCCAGTGTTGTTAACAATGAGTTACAAATGGCGATCTCTTGAATCTACAGTGTTTAAGAATATAAGTCCTCAGGAATATGTATCATTACTCGCTATATACCCGTGAAGAAAGAAAAAAATTATTAACTTAGAGACCACCTCTCAATCTAAGGACCAAGTGAAGGGTGGATTCTTTTTGAATGTTGTAGTCGGATAAGGTTCTGCCGTCCTCCAATTGCTTACCGGCAAAGATCAATCTTTGTTGGTCAGGTGGGATACCCTCCTTATCTTGAATCTTGGCCTTAACGTTGTCGATAGTGTCAGAAGACTCAACCTCAAGAGTAATAGTCTTACCGGTCAAGGTCTTGACGAAGATTTGCATACCACCTCTCAATCTAAGAACCAAGTGAAGAGTAGATTCTTTTTGAATGTTGTAGTCAGATAAGGTTCTGCCGTCCTCCAATTGCTTACCGGCAAAGATCAATCTCTGTTGGTCAGGTGGGATACCCTCCTTATCTTGAATCTTGGCCTTAACGTTGTCGATAGTGTCAGAAGACTCAACCTCAAGAGTAATAGTTTTTCCAGTCAAAGTTTTAACGAAGATTTGCATTTTTTGTTATTGTTGTGGTTGTAACAAAGCGAGCCACGGTGGCGGCAATTTAACACTTATATATGGCAAATAGGGGGTGCGCGAGCCGCACGTGATCCCCCATAGTTAAGTCACGCAGAAGCCAAAAAGCAATTAATAATTGCCTAAAGCGGACGCGCGTAAGCCGCATGGGATCTTGAGTGTGGCAAACGGAAAAAAAAAAATTGAAAAAAGCAATTCCCGAGTAGTTAGCAGTTGTGTCTCACATATCGGAAATTCCCAAAGTTAAGAATTAAGCAAATAGTTACAAGACAATTCTCTTTATAAGTAAGCTTTGCAAAGCCTGATGTTGCAAGCGCAGTTCACGTGACTTTAAAGAACCTTCCTGAATTGCGCCTTTGTGTTTAGTGAGCTCGTGGGGCGGTGCGGTATATTTTTTTAGAATCAGCCGCCGGAGAGTTTGCTTATCCGCTGGGGCTGACTCACAACAACAAAGAAAACAAATACGAAGACGATGGAGTTAAACAACTAGAATATTGTGAAAGACAAACCGTTTTTTTTTTTTTTGTTTCTTACCTCGTCACATTTTTATGAAACTCCATTAACAGGGATAGCAAAGAATCGTGCCCCCAAAAAATAGGTTTTTTTTTCTTGTTTTTACAGCCTTGTTTTCTCCCCGCTCCCTCGTTTATCTCCGGATAAGGTGCGCACTGCGTGGTTATCGCCTGATGCTGGTCGCGGGCAGAATTCTCGCACCAGCCGTGTAAATACCGCGTGAAGGAAACCCGTGTTAGAATAAAAATAATAAGGGAGAACAATTACCATATTTGGGGCAGGAATACAAAACAAAAATAGGAACAATATGTTAAAGGTTTTACAATCACAACAACTACCATTGTGAGTGATTGCATTTTTTATTATTATTATTTTCGAGTCCTATCGATCAGAGGATCATTACACACGGATGAGGGCGGCATATTACAGATCACCCTATTATTAATAGGCCATGTGAGTAGCTTGTGCGACGTTTCAATTAGTTTCTCTTTTCAGGCGACTTAAGATGGTTTCTGAAATCTTTTCCTTTCTCACTAGTCTCTCGAGTTTGCAAGGTTAATTGAGTTTGGTTGACATTATATGATGCAAGAAATCATTTCAATGTGTGGATACGTCAACATGAAACTCATCTATAACAGGAACTGAGGAATTATCAATCCCCTATAAAATCATGAATTTCCAGATAACTAAGAGGTCACACTTTTCTGGCTAGTAATACCTGGCCTTAACTCCGACCTCATTTGGTCAAGTGAGTGCCGAGCAGATGTTAATTCATTTCTGTTCTCACAGTATTTTATAATGAGCTCAACTTTCAGATATATGGCGTTAGATGTCTTTGGATGAAAGCAAAGACGCCCAATCGGGCAAATCAAACTGTTGTACACATTTTGTAGCCATTGAAAAAACGCCGGTGATCCGTTCTGGCATAAGTGTACAATCACTGTTAGACACTTCAAAACACCAAGATGTTTATGATATTCAGCAGTATCGCTAGGTGAAGAAGTATGCACCGTAGAGGCACGTTTGACACTTGAAAATTGGCGATGACGAATCAGACTTGAGCTATTTATAGAGTACAGTCGTTGGGGAATATCGGCATTTTTGAAGGATTTTGTCAATTTTTTCTGGAGATTCAGTGTGATTACTGCAAGTGCTTTTCTGTCGCGCGTTAGCGCAGACAACTCGAGAAGCTCGTTGTTATAAGGACCTAACGGCTCATCGTTAATGGCTATAAAAATAAGTTAGCAAAGATTTTTAGTGGGAAAGTTAATGTTTTTTTGCGAGGATACATACCAGCCCGGATTTTCAGCTCGGTAGAACTACTACTTTTCAAGAAATCCAACATAGACAGTGAGGCAAGAGTGTAAGTGGATGTCGATGGTCGTGGAAAACAACAGCCATTAAAAAAAAAAGAAACTGGAACAGAACAGGAACAGGAACGAATAATAAAAATGAAATTTAAAAGTGTGTTGCTGGTCAAAAGAATTCAAGAGATGAAATTTTTCAATTCTCAAATATTGATGGGGCGCGATGGCATTGTCTACTTATTTAAACTCAATGGAGCATCATCTCGGTGGTTTTCCTTCATGTGGAAATTACCTCACAGGTCATTATTCACTTGCCGGCCTTTCAGCAATGATGCAGAATGCGGACCCTTGAGATAAAAAGAGATCTAACCGAACTTTGCAACCACACCTGCCTATTCTTTACTTTATGTTCTAGGGTCACGTAGTTTGATTCTTTTTGTGTTTCTTCTCTCCCTTTTTCTTTTTTTTCTTTTTTTTTTTTTTTTTTTTCTTGCTTCTCACACAGCCTGGGAAGTATTTCTGGGCGTTGTTAAGACTATGAGTGTTTTAGGAGCTCGGTCTCGGCTCGGCCGTGTATTTAGCAACCGGTTCCGCGGAGAAAGTGTGTGTATATCGGGCTCGGAAATCGCGGGAAAGCCGGGGATAAGATTCAGTATCATAAACAACAGAAGTTTCCATTACTGAAGAAGAATATATGATAATAATCAAAGGGGTCTGAAAAACAATTTGAAAATCATGACTTGTATTAATATTAGAAAAACTGAACTGAACAATTAAATCCTGGGCCTTTTGAAGGGTTACAGCATGACACGGAGACGGCCGCGGGGATGTCGGGTTTCCGAGGAAAATTTGACATGATCGTGGAGTGTATATAGACCGCAAAATTTGAGAGAAAAAAATAGTGCTTAGAAATGGTGCATGACTTTGCAGCGGATGTTAATGTTTTGACAAGGAGGATAGCATAGCAAAAATGATCAAGAAACAACTTATTGTTTGTTTGTTTGTTTGTTTGCAAGCAAGCAAGCAAGCCGGTAGAGTTATCAGCATTTATAAAAAATTAAATTTCGTCCGATTATAGTGTCGGCTATTTTGTATTTGTTTTCTTGCAATTGAAGAAATATTTTTGTTTTTATAATTGTTTCCAATCAATTTTTAATATTTTTTAAAAACAGCAGACTGGAGCTTCGAATTCCAATTTTTTTTTTGGACAATAATAGAACTACACCGTATAACTTTATTAAGTTCTTGTGACCAAGCCATTTTTAGAATATTGAATAAAAGACAATTATCTCTTGAATCTTTCCTTGGCAGATATTTAATTTTGTAATTGATCACGTGGTCTATTGTTTGAGCAAACACTTTCTTTGGTTTTTTGATTTTTTCCCTCTTTTTCTTGAGGGCTCGGCCCGGCCGGGAGGCCCGTCAAATTCCCGCGCGAGCCTAACAATAAAAGTTGTGCGACTCACGGGCTCACGAGCAGTCTTACTGTTTCAGACCAGCGGTCGCGAGACGGTAAGGAGGCATTAGGGCGGGAAACCAGAAATCCAACGAAAAAAAAAAAAAAACCAAAAAAAACCAAAAAAAAAGACTCAGGCCAGATCGCGAGGGAAATTTGGACCATTAGCTGGTCCGTTAGCTCCACAAGAGTTCTATAAAATAGTGACACGAAACACAAGTAGAATAAACAATAGAAAAATGAACTCCTAGAAAAAAAAATAATAAAAAAAAAGTTAAACTAAACAGCAACACATCTTGTTTTGAGGGATTTAGTTCGTTCGTTTTCGGTTTGACCCTTTTTCTTTTTCTTTTTCTTTTTTTTTTTTCGCTCTTTCGCTGTCTCTCCCGCATTGGCTCTGCCCCAGCGAAAAATCCAAAGGCAGCAGTGCGAAAAAAAAAATCTCATAAGGTTTCCCCAAACTCCCTCAACGAAATTTCCCTCCCCCCCATTTTTTTTTTTTTTCTTTTCCTTACTTCTCTTAGTCCCTAGTCCGGTCTTGTTCTTTGGAACGCTCCTCACGCTAGCATAAGCTAAAACTTATTTTAATTACCCCCACCTTCCCCATTTTTTTGATCCCCAATTCGAGTTCGCAATGAATTAACCGCCCGCCGGCCACAGTTTCTTGCAAAACACCCCTTCCCCCCCTGAAAATAAGAGTAGCAAATTATCAAGCCAAACATACAAAAATAACGAAAATAAGTGCTTGAAAGGAGGAAGAATTACCCCATACCTGCCCGTAACATAGATCTTAAACAGTTGTAGAAATCCTACAATCGAATATACATCGGACACAAACGGAAGAAACAGGAGAACTCTTCAATCGAATGGACCCGAGTTCACCCGCAACGCCTAGTTCTAGCCCGTCATCAACCGGAAGCGGTAGCTATACTCCCAAACCAGCTGCGCCGTTCCACTATGATCATGCTGTGTTTATGCAATTGCTCGAATATATTCGTACACGCAATCACCATGGGCTAGCGCTAGTAGCCCGTCAAAAAGGCGTACCGCCGTTTTTACGATTTAAGGTGTGGCCGATTTTGCTCAAGCATCACCCATTTGTGGCCACACCTTTCATCCAACCAGACTCATTCGACAAGGAAAAATCCTCCTCTGACAGTGACTCGGAGGAATTCGAGACACACCTCCAGCATAAAATCCGCAAGGACTTGCGTCGTTACATGCACCGCATAGCGTTCTCCTCGGCGGAAGAGCCGCTCTCACAAACCGAACTGCATCTTTTTGATATTGTGGAGCGCGCTGTGTTCAAGTTTGTGGTGAAGTGGGGCCGTATCATCAAGTATGACTCGGCACTCACTTGGATTGCATTGGGTTTGGCCGAGTGGTTCCCACCAATCCCACATACTCCATGGGTGTTGCTTGGGCGTGATGTATCCTCAGACAACCATACTTGCGTGGGTTCTGTGTTCGACGACTATGACGAGTTTGTCGAATCACACACAGGCTTGCGTGGACTGCTTGACGATATGGTGTACGACGAGAGTGTGGCACATATGAAGTTTCACGAGGCCTATGAGCGTCTTGCACTTGTGTTGTTGCACTCGCCTGAAGCCGCTAATAAGCGTGCCAAGGGTGATCATGCATTGAAAATTGACAAGTCTACTTTACCCGTAACTGGTGGTACCATTGAAGAGCGTGTCTCATTTTTCATCTACGTTTTCCAACGTATGCTCCCTGAGCTTTCGCAGTATTTCCAGGAGGAGGAGATTCTCAATAAATTTGGCCTGAACGACGACGAATGGGTCCTTTGGTGGCTCAAGTACTGCGGTCTGAAAGTGTGGTCTCGCGTTGATCGTGGCCGTGTGTGGGACCTTATCCTCGGCTGGCGCTCTCAAAGCAAAAAAGCCGAGTGTGATCAGTCTTACTATGCATCAAAAATTGCCATGCCGGACGAAGTTCTCGACAAGTTGGGCCCCGATACATTTTGGTCCGTGGATTATGAAGATGAGCTGCCGGTCAAGTTGGTCAAGGACGATTCGTTCAAAGACTTGATAAACGATTTGCATATTGATACAACCAAAATATCGTCACTGCCCTCTCTGGACCCCTTTCTGCTTTCGGCAGACCCTGCCCTGGATACGACGTCTCCTCCGAGTCTTGACGATTTGAAAAGCACCATCCCCTTTTGTAAAGTAGACCCGCACATTGAGCTTTTGTTTGTATCCCTTTCGCTTTTAAAGGCCAAGGAGAATACTTTGGTTGAGCTTGACCAGCACGAGATCAGGACATTTCTTTCGCGCTTACCGGCAAAGTCGTATAAACTCAGTGATAAGTACAAGCAATATCAAGAGCAGAAGGACAAGCAGAGAGGCTCGGCGCACAGCGATTATGGCTTGCGATATGATTACATGGACAGTATTATCTACGAGGCAGGAGAGCTCTGGCGGAAGTGGCTCTGGCTGGAACTTAATGGAGAAAGTTGAGTGAGCTCCGCGAGGCACAGTAATAGTTTTATTTCGTTTTCAACGCAACACTCAAGCATCTTTAATGAATTTACGTTACAACCTCGCAGTAGAGATGCTTTGCTTGACTTTTTTGTTCCACCCTTTAGAATCAGGGCCGGTCCACGTGTTTTGTACAATCCTTCTAATTGCGAGACCAGAGTCGTGAGCTCACAACGCGGTAAACCTCATTAGTTTTTTTATTATTTTTGTTCAACCTTTTTTTAATTTTTTTAATTTTTTCTTTTCTTCGACGTTTTTGCTTTCACGTTTAAAATATAACATATCAAAGAATCGCTTCTACAAATAACGCCGTAGTCAGAACTTAAAATACAAATAATTTACAGTGAACTGTCCTCCTGATCCGTATCGGAGCACCGTAGCACGTCATTCCTGCATACAAACGCTCCTTCGGGTTTATCAGGCACCTCAATTTTACCATCACTGTTTTTAAATACCGATATTCTTTTCTCTCTTTTTCTTTTTCTTTTCTACTTTTCACGCTAGAAATGACGCCCGTGACCCGTATTTTGAACCCGCAATTTCACGGTCGTAATCTTGTGGCATACAACTTTGCTGCTTTCGCATGTATTGCGTTTGTTGTGTTTCTCCTGGCCTCGCAGCCATTATACTTATCTGACGTCATTGGCATTAGTCCAGAAAAAATCGGCCATGTTTCTGGCAGTTTGGGCGTTGCCGATGAGCTTGTGGCCATGGTGACTGCACCTCTTGTTGGTACATTGAATGACCGGATCCAAGGCATTGCGTGGAAATCGCAAAAAATGCCTTCTGGGTCCCGGATTCTTGAGTTGGCCGGGTTTGTGTTTTTGGCAATGGCACTTTTGGGATACGGCCGCGGTGCTGGTCATGTAGCCCCATTTATCTACTTATATAGATGCATTTTCGCCGTCGGTGTGGCGTCAGTGATGGGAATCTCCGTGGTCATGCTCCATGAGGCAAGCAATTCCGATTTTACTTGGCGCAAATTGAAGTTCTGGGCCCGTAAGCGCCTGGCAGATGAACGTATTTTTGATAATTTGCAGGAACTGAACGCTGAGAGAAATGCAGAACAGGAAGGAGCAGAGGAGGAGGAGTTATTTGTGGAGGAAGCAGACGAATATTATACGCAGAAACAAAGACGGTCGCATGGCAAGCTTTCAGCGCTCTTGGGAATGTGTTCTGGACTGGGTGCTTTACTAGCACTTGCTGTTTTTCTCCCGCTCCCGACTAAATTAAGCCAGATTCACGAGTCTTGGTCCTCTGCCGATTGTATTCGTGTATCGTACACGATTTTGGGCAGTGTGGCTTTGGTATGTGGAGGTATAGTGTATTTTTTCGGGTACGATAGTGTTAAACAGCGTCGTCTTGCGAAAACTAGCGTTTCAGCTGAAACTTCGGATGCCACATACTTGGAACTTATGAAAGAGGCATGGAAAGTATCTGTACAAAGCCGCAAAGTACAGCTTGCGTACATGGGTGGATTTATTGCCCGGACCTCCACTATTGTCACTTCTGTTTTCACACCATTGGTTGTGTATAAATATTATCAGGCTATAGGCGCATGCGGATCGCCTCCTGATGGATTTCCTGGTGAGATCAGGGCAGATGTGCCCGATAAATCGGAGTGTTTCAACTCATTCATATTCCTGGCCATTCTTACAGGAGTTGCATCCACAGTATCATTATTGCTGACGCCATTTTGGAGTATGATTGTGGACGCACGGAAATTGGGGTGCCTGTTTGCTCTTTTTATCACGGGTGTTCTTTGTGTTACGGGAAGCTTTGGATTATGCTGGGTCGGCCGTGGCGGAGAACTTTACGATCCACGAAATGCATGGTGTTTTGTTTTGCTCAGTTTGATTACCGTCGGCCAGATGGGGGCTATTATTGCATCCATGAGTTTGATTTCAAAGGCAGGACAGCTGCTTGAGGATACAGAACATCGTGTCATTGGTAGTATTACTGGAATCTACAATCTTTCTGGTGGCGTGGGTATTTTGCTTGTGTCAAAACTCGGCGGCACTTGGAGTGACCACTGGGTCTTTGGTCCGTTTTTCATCTTGGGTCTTCTTAGTACGGTGCTCATGGTAGTCTCAGGATTATCATTACACCTGTTACGGTAATTATGAAGAGGACGACTGTGGTACCTTGGCATGTGCTGAAATGGAAGAATCTTTGGGCTACCAAGACCTCGTATAGACTAGTTTTTGTACACCGAATGAAACGACCCGATATGAAAGAGTAGGACTGACTTTGCAGCGCCATAGCGAAAACAAGGCCTTTGAGATTTTTGTAAGAGAATATCACTGCTTTATAATGCAGGTGATTTTCCAAACACCTAGATTCAAGAGCTCAAGATATACAGATATACTCAGATGGAACGCACATGGTATAAACATAAGAATAAACAGTCCTTGAAAGCTGTTTGACCGGCCCTCTTACCAGAAGACAAAAAGACTGGAAGTTTTAAATAGCTTTGGAACGGAAATGGAGAAGGAACGATAAAGAAGAAGCGATACCGCTTCTACTGATAAAACTAACATTTGTAGATCTGACCACTGGATATGCAGCAGTAGTTCTCTCCTATGATAAGCAGAGGTGTCACTTCTACTAGGTTAAGGCGACCAGAGAATTGTTGCCAATTCAATGATAACAGCAAAACAGCTACACTGGGGAATTTGAGCCATGAGCGAGAATTCTTGTGATTTTCTAGCTTGTGAAAATGGGGCTTGGCATAGTTTATAGAAATTTAATAAGCAAAAGAAAAAGCACACACACATTGAGTAGAGTAGTCATTTCCCCATAGTACATTTCCTATTTTTATCTCGTGGAGTTTTTGACATTAGAAATCGTGGACTAGATTTTTTTGCACCCGGCCCCGGGCCAATTTGCATTCAATATTGCCGCATGCCGGGCCAGGGCCGGTTTCAGGCCGAGGCAGATGTTACAAGACAATGGCGAAATAAATTTACGACAAATTATCTCAGATAGAGTCTTTATTGTGATTTACAGAAACATTTTTAAAAGCATAAAGAGATAAGAAACTTAACAAAAGGTTGATCTGGGCAATTTAATAGAATTATTTACCATCAGTTTATATTCAGCAAGAATCCACCAGATCAGACCCTGAGGCCCCAGCCCGAGTCGCGTGAGTCAAAGATGCAACAAAAAAAAAAAAAAAAAAAAAAAAAAAACATCGGCCCCATTTGCCGCAAACATCGCACCCAGAAACGCACAGAAATGCACCTCACATGAGCCATCTCTAAACCGCGAGCCGAAAAAGACAAACCAGATTTGAAAGTCAAGCTCAACGCAAAATACACATACAAATCCTGTCTGGGTGTGGTCCGTTTTTTTTTTTTTATATCTGATTTTGTTTATTTATCTATTTGAGGCCCAACAAGTAAGTAAATAGATAAAATAAAATAAAACCCCAGATCAATAACCCACCAATAGAATACATCGGATCGTTTTCTGGGCCTGTGCACTATGATCGAGGTGCTTCTCACAGTAGTGCCCTCGATATGTTGGCTTTTGCTTCGATGTTACCACCTCTTGCAAACACCAGCAGATAAATTGATGCGGCGGCTAAATGTCGAGATCCCCCGTCCGCCCGTCGTTTGCGTGGACTCGTTAGGACGCAATCATGTGGTTTTCCACTGGGATCAAACAGACGAAAACATATTTTATGCCGTGATGATCAATGGGAAAGATGTTGGGACGCTCGCACATACTCAGGTGAGACTCTCGAACTTGGCTCCTGATACAGTGTATAGTATCCAGGTGCTTGCGGTGAATGCCGTGAGTAATTTTGTGGCTCAATCGATGCCCGTGTATGTGCACACAAGTGGCGGCAAAAACAAGCTTGCAAACACCGAGAAGATCGGCTTGCAGCAGGTGCCGAAAGTGGCGCCTAATCCAGCGCTTATTCTGGAAATCCACGCTGTCGATGTGCTGAAAGTAACCAGCGAATCTCAACTAGTAGAGTATCTTGCAACTTTGCAGAATGAGCTTACCAAGATAACTGCCGACCACGAACTTCAAACTGCACTGCAACATGAAGAAGAAGAGCGGTTGCGTGCGCAAATCGAAATGTATAAGCGGCAACTAAATGAAGGCTCGGATTCCCGGGCGAAAAAAGATCTGGACCTTAAGGATTTGGAGAAGCAGAAGGACCTGCTCACATTTACAAAACTCAAACTTTCGAAACAGCTCAAGACTTACGAGCAGCACCGCCATTTGCACTTGAGCAAGCTTGCCGAGCTCCGTCTGCGTGTAGCTAAACTCTGGGAAAAACAGCAAAACGCACTTACAAATGCTGGTTCTGAACGCACAAAAGTGCTTGGTATGGTGGAAGCCACTCACGGCGAGATTGATGGCATTAAGCTGGCAATTAGTCAATGCGAGGAGACTTTACGTGAGCTCTCTACTGAAAAGAAAGGCTTAGTGCTGCAGGTACAACAATTGCGGCCACTAGTACATATGGCACCAGCCAGCCAAAACGCATCAGTTAGTGAGGATATAAATATCAATGTATCGCAAGCATCAAACGAGATGTTTGCACGTGACGGAAGTTTGACGAAAACAGGGGCCCAGATCATCCAGAAAATATGCACGCTCAAACCAGAGTGGGAAGCTGACCTTAACCGTGAGCTCGATATCTTGAGTGGGCTTGATTCTTCTTGGAAAAATGCATTTCGAGACGCAGTGGCACGCTACGTCTCGTTATTTAACAGCGCTGAAAGTGTACGTGCACTCATAAACCCTCTGCATGAAGCTCAGAAATTGACTGAACATCAGGCCAGTATTCAATTTGCAGGATACGCCCACGCATTACCCAAGCCACAAGCACGGAAGAAGAATCCGATTCTTCCTTATTTCGATGGTCCACTTTCCCCTTCGCCCCCACCTCCCGAATCTGTTCTGCGTGGATTTTACAATACACCAGCACCAGCACCTGTTGAAAGATCTGTGCCTTCGCCGAGCTTTGGGACAGAGCACGGTGTTCTGACGCCACAGTCGCTCAATGCGCTGATGGTAGCGTTGAATCAAATCGGTAGTGGTACTGGTGGTGGTGGCAATATTATTGCACGTGACTACGACTCCAATGTATTCACGTCGCCCAACCATAGTTTCATCAATGACCATGAACATCAGCTGCTTGACCCGGGATCAAACTGGCTCCATAATCAAACGTACCCTGCACTCAACCAGACGCAATACCCCGCACTAAACTTGGATGCAGCAAATATGCGTGGCCAAAGCATGCCTTTTGTTGCTGAGAATAATCTCTATACTCAGAGTAACACTTACTTGCAGCCGGGCACCAGTGCCCCACAGCCTTACATTGGTGATTACCAGGACCAACAGGCATATACTCCAGAAATTCAGCATCCAACACCCACCAGTTCGTTGCAGCACTATGCACAAAACATCCGCCACAATTTCCCTTACTCGGATCTGTCGTCGATGTATCAGCTGTCGCCCGTGCCAGAACAAGCGTACTTGAACCTGCAGTTGCAAACTCCAGCTCCTAATGGGCTTGCTAACTCGCTCTGGAGCAACCATAGTCAGAACAGTTTCCGTCCATTCCACGACTACAACTCCCTCAATGCAGCCGAACCACTCCATCCATCTGTGTCGCAACAGAGCAATTTAAGCACCGAAAGCGGCTTGCTCAACAGTATTTTGCTCCCGTCGGCATCGCATCTCTCCACCACAAATAGCATCTGGCTGGACAGGTATATTGGTGGCAACTATGGTCACAATAGAGCTGTTTCTTCCGGTAGCCAGCTTTGGCGCAACGAGGGTATCCGGCGCGAAAAATCGCCCAATAGTGGGTTGGTTTCAGAGTTCTTACCGTTCTCTCTGAACACACTTCCATCGCAAAACGGTAACGCCGAGCGTCAGGATCAAAGTGATTACGATATTCGCCTGTTGTGATTTGGATCGTCGCAAAATAGTATATATGTCCAAACATGCATTTTCTAGAGCCGTACAAAGTGTAGTAAATTAATGATGATGTGACTCCTTTCTTAACCTCTTTCTTGGCTGAACCTGTATCGAGGGAGACATTGACTATTGTTTTCTAGTCGCCTATTGTTTCGGATTAGTAATTCACTCAGCCTGCTTTTGCCTGATCTTATTCCCCGAAATCGATAACAAAAACCTTTTCTAAAGTCATCTTTTCTCAATAAGGAATATTAAGGAATATAATGTAAATAACGCATCTTTGATTTTTGGAAGAAAAATGGTGACAACAGGAAGTTGAGATATGCCACAAATGAGTGCTTTGCTTAATGAGTTCTAAGTTTTCACCCATACAAAACACTTCCTATTATTGTTCATTGATTCGAAAGCAGTTTCACCTTCTGAGTTTTATCTCGCAATTCATCTTATTAAGTACGGCAAATCAATTGTACATACTGCAAATTTTTGGTAACGGTTTTTGAAACCCTTTCTATCTGGTAAACGGCGTTAAAATGGTTCAATAGGCCCTATAAAGGAATCGTCTTCTCCTCTGGGATTCGGCTTTTCAAATATTCGAGAGTGTTGTTTGCCCTTGATGCCTGTTTTTCAAACATCCAAGCGACACCAAACGGCACAGCAGTCAAAGTTTGAAATTCCATTCGCCAGAATTGGAGCTCTTCTGTGAATCGTTCTATTTTATTTCCCATGGTATTAGCTCGCCAACCGATGCCGCCAGGATTTAGATACAATTTGAAAAATCTCACGTTGAGCCCAATCACACAATTCACCAAGTGATGGCCCCTACTTCTATTCCTGTCGTAAAGTTGCAAAAGTTCACTGGCCTCTGCCATCGTGTCAAACATGAGTTGGGCAAATGCAAGATCTCGTAGAAGAATTTCCTGAGCAGGATCAATTTTATTGATAATCTGAGAGATTTGCACAAGCTGCTTACTTAGTTCAGGGGCCAGCGCTTCAAACTCGGTCACAGCAAATCTGGTCTGATATACATAATCAGTTAGCCGATCTACAAATACATCCAAGAGAGATTCTGCTATTTCGGAATATATTCTCCAGTTTGTTTCATTGCTTTGGTTTGTGTACCGGAAACGAGGAAAAGATCTTGAATTTTCACGAAGGTGACCTAAAGTCTCATGTATATCGCCATGATCATATCCCATTAGAGATGAAGCATTAGCCAAATAAGTAAAAAGCATGATTGGTATCGCATAAAAGAATCCTTTCATATTCGATTTGTGCTTGACGTAATGATCTCTTCAAAAGTGCTTTCTTAGAATACAAACTCTGCTTTAATAGATCTTAAAAAGGAGTAATGTTTCAAACTTTTAAACTCTAATTGATTCTCTCTGAATCTTGAAGTCCCTGCTAGAGGCGGGTTTGTGTTGGGGTTTAGCGTACTGGCTATAATTCCATTCAAAAATAAATGTTAAGGGCCGAGATTTGACGCCCAACTTATGTACATTCCTCAATAAGAATAGGAACTAAGACAACTAAATCACAAAAAAGTTTGCTCCGTTTTTGGTTTCTATCCACAAAATAAAATGTAGGCTTAAACATAAAAATGAAGCCTCTGGCAAACCCCAAATTTGTAACCAAAAATGCGTTGAGTGCGAACGAACCATGAGTGCATAATTGATAATCTTTGAGCTATGACTTAGTCATAGATAGTTGTATTCATACTCTAGTATATGGGCTGGTGATTAAATAATCGAATTTTTCCTTTAATTTAAGGGCAAGGCGTTCTTTCCGCAAGTATCCAGGAACACTGATCAGAGTTCTAGCGTGTACATGTGAGTATATACATGGAGATAAAAATACCAAACTCTTGGGTATTCTTAATAATTTTCCCAAAAACGAGAGAAAGATATAGAGTGTAGTTTGTGTAACCAAAGATTTACTGAAAGTCACCTAAAACGATAAAACAAAACTAAAATTCTCTTTACAATTATTTGCTTCTCAACTACTAGGGTTAGTGTCATTTTGGATCGAGACTTTTAAAACTTGAAGTGTCTTTTGGGCGGATTTCAATTCACTTGTGAGATACTGATTTACTTTTTCGTGAACGTCGTCCATCTTCTGAAACTCGTAATCCCAAAATTCCAATACATGTGTGAACATGCCAACTTGAGTCTTAAATCCACTTTGATGAATATTAGGCACTCCGGATGAATTAAACATTGTCAAAAGCTTCACATTTATAAATGAAATAGGCCTGACCAAAAGATTGTCGACATCAGTAGTTCCAAAGTATTTGAGAGATTCTATGGTAAACACCATGGTATGATAGACCGTGGTAACAAACCGTAGCTGGTCTGTTAGGTTCTGTGATGAAGGCAAGTTGTTTACCCATGAACTTAATTCTGATAGGTAATTCCCGATAAGTGGCGCCACTTGCTCAAACTGCGTGGAATTGAAGCCTGATTTCCCCACAAACATTTTCATATACATGTAAATTTCGTCCAAAATCTTTTCTGTCCATTTAATTTCATTCTGAAAAGTACGATAATCGAGTTTATATCTGAATTCAAGAATCAGAGGGTAAATTGATTCATTGGGCTCACCAAAAATCCTTGTGATTGTAGCTTCATCTGTTCTGGGAATATGTTGAGCAGAAATGTACGGGAAAAAGATTACCCAAGAGAAAAATAAGATTCGGTGTTTCATTTGGACGACCAAAAAGATTTAAAGACTACAAGTGGGATTCGTGAAGGGATTTGTCCACTCTTATATGATGTGTTTCTTTGTTTGAAACTAATGGGTTTAGATCAAAGTCTCCAGTAAATATTTTTTTGTTATTTTTGAAAAGTGAAATCGAGACTTTACGTTCAGAAATTGAAGATTACGTACAAGAATATAATCATTTAAAAACAAAATAAGAGCTTGCGCTTCCTGAAACAATGATAATACGGTAAATAAAAATGAATAAAATTTGTGTTTTGTTCAATTTACGAAGCTCCTCAGTTCAAACCATGGTTTTCCAAAACCATGAGCAAGGCGTTTGCCCGCAAGAGCTTTTGGTTGAAAAGATAGTGAATGCCAAAAGGTAAATTGAACATACTATCAAATTCCTCTTTGTAAAAAGTGAGGATGTCTCTAAACCGGCGAACGTTGGAGCTGAAACCTTCGCTTGTGATGTCGGGAACTCCATGTGAATTGTACAACCCAAAAATCGACACGATGAATTCGGTGATATAATTTAACAAAATAAGTGGCTTTGAATTCTGTGTGTTGTAGTGTATCAATACAGCCATGGAATTCAACATAAGATGAAAAACTTCCCGCACAAAATCAAGTTGATCTTGAAGTTCTCGACACAGCCCTAAGCTTTCAACCAAATAAGACAACGTGGAGAATTTCTTCTCCAACTTTTGTGCAGACCATTCAAAATCTTCAACGAGAAAATCTGTAAACCGCATATATGCTTTCAAGTCATAGAAGAATAAATCCAAAATTTTTTCTGCTCGTAAAATATCACTTGTATTTTGGCAGGTGAGTTGACGTGGACTTTTCAAAAGGAAGATGTTTTGGTTGAACATATCAAGCAGGTTGATGGATGAAGAAGTAACCACTAAAACTAAAGCGTCAATAAAACAAAAAAAAGTACTAACCTTCATGACTTCGGCTTAGAATAGTTATTGACTGTAAACTAGAAATAAAAAAAGAAGGGAATCGAGCTTCATGGTAATTTCTTCCAAGTTTTATACTGGTGTCGGGATATTTCCTGGATATTCTTTCGACATTTGTTTTCCGATTAAAAACTAGAGAAAGCATTCACACTTTCATCAGGTTTGCGCCAGTAGATGAGGCTGAGTAGCGTGAGTTCAGCACAAAATTTGTAGAGGTGATATGAAAGTCAATTCAGGAATATAAGGAAGAGTACTATTTTTTTTGTAACTTTCAAAACGATCTATTTCAGCGCCTTCGTTTTACTGGCCTATCTCTCAAAAATCATCCTCTAACAAAGGGAAAAATTAAGAGAGTAATTTTGGTAGTCGTCATACATTTTAAATTATGAATATTATTTACAGGTAATAGTTGAGTTTGGAACAAGAGAGATGGAAAAGAATTTGAGTGAAATCCTCAAAAGCCTTCAATTCATTTTATAACTATAAAGTGTCAGCGTAAGTTTTATAGCTTTATTCAAAAATATGCAAATAATTATGGAAAACGTGAGACGCTGAAACTGAGAGGCACTTGAAAGTTGAGATCCCAAAAGAGCTTTTGCATAGCCTAGAGTTAAAGCCAAAGTGGTTCAAATTATTCTTTCAACAAAGCATATCAAGCATACTTTCTGGGGATTGATCTTTCCAATATCATGAGCGTATTCTTAGCACGTAACAACTGTCTGTCATACATGAATCGTATACCATAAGACACCTTATGGAGCAATTTAAATTCAGTTTCACAGTCTTCAAGCATCTTAGCTAGTCGAATTATTTGCAACAAAAAACCGTTTCGTTCTGGATCAGCAAATCCACGAGAGTCATAAAGAGCAAAAAACGAAATGTTGAGTTCGATCAAGCGATTTATCACACGTAAGGCATTAATATCGAGATTGTGGAAATACTTCAAATGGATCAATGATTCAACCATCGTTTGGAACATAAAATTTGCGATTTTGAAGTGTTCGCTGATAAGTTGGTTAGGAAGTACTCGTTCGACGACAATTCGAATTTTTGAAAGCAAATGCTCCAATTGTTCAGCATTTGATTCGAAAAACTCAAAATGAAACTTATTGTCCGAAACGAAAACTTTCAAGTTCTCAATAAAAACCTCGAGCAATTCTTCGACATACAAGGTTGTGTTTGAATTTTCACCCACATAAATTGGAATTCCTACCTCGAGCGGTGGCGCAAAAGTCGTGAGACCAGTAAAAAATGATGCTGGAGACTCCTTATTAGGATGATTTTCTAGACTGGAAGCAAGCACCAGAAGAAGGAGGCAAATTCCCCAAATTAGAATGGAACAGTGCATAATTGTTTAAGATGATTATTTTTCAGTCTAGGGTTTAGGATACTTTATATAGCATTCGAAAGAGAAAAATTCCCAGGACTCTGGAGTCTAAAGAATGGTCATGATGATGAAGAAAAAACAAAATAGAGGCTTAGGAAGCTAAGAAAAGTCTTACAACTTTCATTGTGCTACAAAAATGAAAAGAAAAAAAAAGAAAAAAAAAAAAACAATCAGTTTTCAAAAAGTTTCATTGCGCGAAAAGCCGTGAACATATCGCAAATAATGATAGCTACAGAAATTTAATCGGCGAGCTTCAAGTTTCATGGACTCAAAGTTCAGAAAACCGAAGTAGGGTGTAACTCGTTTAAGATTTGATGATTGCTCATTTGCAATTTTACCCGGAAGAAAGAAGGGATTCAACATAACTATAATTCTTTGATTACATTACTTAACCTTATGAAGAGGCGAAAATTGCACCAGTTTTTTCTAGGAATCTTGCTCTCTAATTCCATGAGAGCATTTTCAGCAAGAAGAAAATGTTTTTGGAACATCAAGTGCGTTCCGAAAGTGCTCCCGTTTAGTGTTTTGTAGTTTTTCTCATATTGTTGGAGAATTTTGACAAAGCGTAAGACTTTCAAAGTATAGCCTCTGATGTTCGGATCGGGAAAACTATGATTATTGTTTAAGGCAAAAAAAGCAATGTTGAGCTGAAACATTTGATCAACCAAGTTTACTGCGTAATACTCCAGGTTGTGGTAGTATTTCAGAAGCGCGGCTGCTTGAACCATGGTTTGAAACATGTATGTTGCAAATTGAAGCTGTTCCCAGAGTACTGTATTGGTGGGTAACTCGTCTTCAATCGTGGTTATAATCTTCAAGATTGACCCATTCAACTTACTAAAGGCCCAGTTAAATTCTTCAACTGCAAAGCTGGCGTCATTGATGAACGCTTTCAAGTGACCGATAAACATTGTCAATGATTGTTCCGCGTAAAGGGTGGTATTTTTTCTCTGGTAAACATGGTATAGAATCTCGATTTCAGGTTGTTCTTGAGGCCGTTCAAGATCCTGCGAAAACTTTTGCTTAGCGTGTGTTATCAGTCCGGCTAAATCTATACTACCCCCAAAGCCGAGGGCTGGTTTAGAAAATAACAAAAGAGAATCAAGCATAATAGAGAAAGAAATCATGCTTATGCTATGCGAACACAATCTTTGATTGAAATATAGAGCGGTTTTATATCACCCACTCTAAAGGCTAGAGTTTGGAGATGACGTAAAATTTACTATTAAATCGGCATGCGGTGGAATTGAAAACCACACAAGAAATTCCATTCACGCCTTTTGCTAGTTTTTGAGTGAGAAAGAGAGAGGGAGCACCGATGAACGCAAATGTTGAGAATGTAGGGACTCAAGTCTGAAGTGAAATATTCATATGGTAAAGCCCACAAAGTCAAGATATTCAATCAAAGATCAGGCTTAAGCGGAAAAAGAAAAAAAAAAAAAACAATGGTGTCAAGAAAAAGAAACAAACCACCGACGCTTGTGGAAGCACCCGCAAATCACAAGGATAAATTTCACCCGGGTTTCATATTATCAACTTTGGACTGAACACCTCAATTTGCGTTGTTTGCGGATGATCTTCAATTTTGAGAAATAAAATTTCCAAAAGGAGATGCATGACGTGTTTGAAAAGCCGAAGGGTAGATGAATTTTTAGCTTGGCCGTACAGCCCCCAAATGAGAAAGTTGCAAAGCCAATGGGATTTGAGAAAAATGTTCACGCCACAAATTAGAAAACAAAAAAAAAGTCAATACAAATAGAAAAAACTACAGTATCATTAATTAAATTTTTGTCGGCTTCAAATCACATAAACTAGCACCGAATAGTGGAGAACTCTTTATCGGTGAATGCATGAGGCGGACTTCGATTTACGAGCGGGGCCGACTAGCCGACAACATCCGACAATATGGTGAGAATAGTGGGTCGAGGCCATTCGTACGGCAAAGCGCGGGTAAAGCAAGTCGGACGCAAAAATTTATTACATGTATATGAAAGGGGGTAGAACATTCTGAAAGACCAATCTTTTTCTTTATGGCTCGCTTGGATTGTATAAACATTTGAAACAAATTACCTATGTGGAAACTATAAAAATTTACTCTGACCTTCGACTTTACTGGAGGCAAGATCACGTGTCTCGTAGCTGCCATAAGCGACGGCCTGCATACAGCGTGGCCAAACGATTTTTGCCGTGGTTTTTCATCGGAACTGGCATAACAGTAAGCGAGGTTTGTCAACGTAAACTCCAGCTGTGAGAATATAGAATACCAGAAAAAAATATAAAGAGAAAAACTAAGAAGAAATAAAAGTCGTCAATTGTTTTAAAATTAAAATTCACATTTAAAAGTGGCTTTTTTTCCACAAGAACTAATGCTCTTACGTCTCCAAACGCCAAAAGGCAAATCGCCGTTAGTTTGCAGGCGCCTGCACACAGTGGCCCCACATAGAGCAGAGCTGGGCCTGTTAAAATTAGTCATGCCCTGGGCCTACCCCAAATAAAAAGCCCCCGAGATCTCTGTCCAACGTAGACTTGTAATATTCAACACGTACTATCTTATTTTTTTTCTTTCTTTCTTGAACTCACCTCTTCTCTTGTTTTTCACCAAGAAACTAGTTAAAACTCAAAAAAAAAACACACACACACAGTTGGATCATGACGGTGTTAAGCAACGATTACCCCACACATAACGAATTCAGAAGTGACACGTTCACAGTTCCCACGACCGAAATGAACGATGCGGTGATTCGTGGCTTATCGGATGGCTCGCTCATTGTAGGAGATTCTGTCTATAAAGAGGATCCGCTTACGTTGCAGTTGGAGGCCAAAATGTGTGAAATCACTGGCAAACCAGCAGCGTTATTCTGTGCCTCGGGAACACTTCTGAACCAGGTGGCATTACGTGCCCATTTATTCCAGCCCCCATATTCAATTTTGTGTGACCATCGAGCCCATGTTTTTTTGCATGAGGCTGGTGGATTAGCGTCACTTTCCCAAGCAATGGTGCACCCTGTAATTCCTGCCAATGGACACTATTTGACGCTTGAAGATATCGAGGACAATTTCACACCCACCGACGGAGACATTCACGGAGCACCAACAAAAGTGATCAGTCTTGAAAATACACTCCACGGAATCTTGACGCCAATTGAAGAAATACGGCGGATCTCGGCATTTGCACGTGCAAACAATATCCGGTTGCACTTGGACGGCGCCCGGCTTTTCAATGCCAGCGTAGAAACGGGAATCTCTTTACAAGAATACTGTGCATGTTTTGACTCTGTCTCGCTCTGTCTTTCCAAATCAGTCGGTGCACCCATGGGATCCGTTTTGGTAGGAGAACATCAATTAATCACTACCGCCAATCATTTCAAAAAACAGTGTGGTGGTGGTATACGGCAGGTCGGTATCATGTCATTAATGGCCATGATTGCCATTGACCGAAACGTGCCTCGGATCAAACAAAGTCACGACTACGTGAAAGAAGTGGCTGCTTTCTGTGCAGAACACGACATTGCACTCGAGTCTCCACCAGATACAAATTTTATTTTTTTGGATATGAAGAAAAATCAGATGGATGATAAAGTGTTGGTGCACTTTGGCGAAAAACACGGGGTCAAGCTTATGGGAAAACGCATTGCGTTCCACTTCCAAATCAGCCGCGAGGCCGTGTCTAACTTAAAGCTTGCATTGCTTGAAAGTAAACAAGAAGCGCTTCGAAACCCATTTACTGGCCGCAGTTCGGCAAAAAAAATGTATAATGTCGATGTGGTGAAGCAGATCCAGGAACGGGCCTTACATAATTAGACGCGGTGCCGTGTTGTTTACAATTCCCCTGCACGTGTTTGTTGTTTATAATTTTTGACACGTATCTACAAACGAAACAATTTCTTTCTTTTTTTTTTTTTTTGCTTTTTCCTTGTTGCTTTCCGGATTTCGCATCCGCAACCTTTTTGGCCAGTAGCGCGGCAGAACCGCGGGACGCCACTCTCGCGTGATGTCCGATCGGATTAACCCATCGGTGCGGCTGAGCCATGTGCAGTGCGTGGACGCCTTCAAGAAGTCATCCGGCTGAGAATTCCGGCTCGGTGCAGGATCAGACCATAAGTGTGGAAATTTGCATCCTATTTCCACGGAACTAATTGCTATTATATATACCGGCCGATATAACACATTAATCAAAGAAAAAGTTGAATGCAAATCATTCGTTAATCAACTTATATTTATTATCCCTTTTTCTACCATGAGTGAATCCAGTTCCCTTTCAGACTCATATGCGCCACAAGAATACGTGGATAGTGCTAAAGAGCACAGCAATCAACTAAAAAATAAGTTGTCTCGGACAGAGACAGGCAAATCTTTACAAAGTATGGGGCTTGATGGCTCTATCCCCATGCCCGATATCACAGCTCCCCCAGTTAAAGACCCAATTTTCCCAGAAGAATATAATTTGGAAACTGAAACTGGACTTGTGCGTGTTGAAACTTTACAGTCACTTGGCCGGTCAAAAAGCGTGGTTTCCGGAAGCGATAAAACGGTGGCTGATCTCGATCCGGAAATCGAGTTTGTCACTTTTGTCACCAATGATCCAGAAAACCCTCACAATTGGCTGCCCAAATGGAGATGGTGGTACACTTTTGTGTATTCATGGGCAGTGATCAGTGCAGCCTATGGCCTGTCGTCTCTTGCAGGAGGCTTGCCCCTCATTTGTGAAAAATATAATGTCTCGAGTGAAGTGGCCGTGCTTTCGGTCTCGCTAATGGTGATTGGGTTCTTGGTGGGGCCTCTATTATGGGCTCCTCTTTCCGAACAGATTGGCCGTAAACCGGTGTACATGATCAGTTTTTTCCTTTATACCGTGTTCAATATTCCTGTTGCATTATCTCCCAACATTGCTGGTGTTTTGGTATGCCGCTTCCTTCTTGGTGTGTTTTCTTCTTCTGCATTGACCAATGTTGGTGCTTCCTTGGTTGATCTTCATAATGAGACCCGTGGTTTGGCAATTGCATTTTTCTCCTTCTGTCCATACTCGGGCCCCGTGCTTGGTGGTGTGGTGAATGGTTTCATCAGTGTGGATTCCGGCCGTTATGAACTTATGGTATGGGTGAATATGGCATTTGCCGGTGTCATGTGGATTTTGATGGCCACAATTCCAGAGACTTATGCCCCGGTGATTTTGAAAAAGAGAGCAAAGAGATTGAGACAAGAAACCGGAAATGCCAATATCATGACCGAGCAAGAAGCAAAGCCCCTTTCCTTCTCTGAATTGGTCAACAATAACTTGGTGCGTCCACTTAAATTCATCATCACTGAACCGGTATTGGACTTGATCTGTTCGTTTGTGGCGCTTATCTATGCCTTGTTATATGCTTTCTTCTTTGCCTACCCGGTGATTTTCGACGAACTTTATGGGTACAAAGATGACAAGATCGGACTCATGTACATTCCTATTTTGATTGGTGCAGCTCTTGCAGTCACTTTGACTCCAGTTCTTGAAAAACAATACAAGGCTCTTTGCAAGAGAAGACGCCCCACTCCAGAGGATAGACTTATCGGTGCAATGATTGGATGTCCATTCCCATGTATTGCATTATTTATTCTTGGTGCCACCTCGCAAAAACACATTATTTGGGTGGGCCCTGCGCTGTCGGGAATTGCATTTGGTTTTGGTATGGTGTTGATTTACTACTCCTTGAACAATTACATCATTGACACTTATGCCAAATACGCTGCCTCTGCATTAGCCACCAAGGTGTTTTTGAGAAGTGCTGGTGGTGCTGCATTCCCATTATTTGTTACGCAAATGTACCATGGTTTGGGTCTTCGTTGGGCCAGTTTCTTATTGGCATTTGTTTCTTTGGCCATGATTGCAGTGCCCTTCAGTTTCTACAGATTCGGCGCCTCTTTGCGGAAAAAGCTTTGTAAGGAAGACTACTCTGTACAACTCTAATTCTTATAAACTGTGTATAATATGACAAAGTCTTCTATTTTTTAATATAAGCTGCATCTAAGTCTTTTTGTTTTTCTATTATTCAGATCATTGCATTTTCGAAAAGAGAGTGTCCCTTAATTTCAGTACTAGAACTTCCTGGTGCGTGCTTTGTATCTTTAATCAATTCCGTCACTTCCCGTAAATTCACACCAGTGAGCGATTCCATAAATGATCCAATCTCGATATTCTCATGATTTCCGAGAAGTCCCGTGTAAGCTTCGCGCCCATAAAGTTTTTCGTTGATGTAGTCTGAGTTGGAGTATGCATAGATATTTACATCCACTGCCGAATGGCCGTGTGTGGTCCATCCTGTTTGTGAACGGGTCAGAATCATATTGTTGAGAAAGTACAACAACTGTTCTGGGGCCTGGGCCAAATGAACTATTTCGGCGATTTCACCCGTGGTAATATCGGTGATTCCCATATCAGTCTCGACAATCTCTTTAGCAATGAAATCAGCGAATTTCGATTCGTCAAATCCACTGCCATACGCCTTTCTTTTCCCAACAATCTTGCGGGTTAAGTACTCGCCCGAGTGTGTGCTATTTAAAAGCACTTGTGGGTACCACAAATAGTCCGGGTAATTGGGGGTCAATTGTCTGGCAGTAACCAAGCCACCAGTTTCATGGTCCGAGGTGGAAATCGCCACTGTAGCCACGTCCGAAGCATCGATAAAATCCAAAACTTCTTTGTAAGCAGCGTCATATGCCAATACTTCACGTACTTGTGCTGCTGGATCATTATGGTGGCCTGCATGGTCGATTCTAGAACCTTCGATCAAAAGGAAAAACCCTTGGTCAGAGTCTTCAGTGGCCTTGCTCAAGGCGGTCAATGCAACTTTCACCTGCTCCGCCAATGACGGGTAAACTGTTGAATCACGGTCAATATCATAGGGGATATCGCGCGAAGCCAAAAGCCCTAAAAGAGGCAAGGTCACGTTTTCACCCAATGCTAAGGCGTCAAATTCGGCACGATCTCCGACATACGAATAATTGCGTGCCGAGGCTTCGGAAACCAAGTTCCGCTCATCCGCACGGCACCCGCCAGGCACGTTGCTGGGGAGAAAATGGCATCTTCCGCCTCCTAATATGAGGTCCACCATGGGGCCCAATGGGTACTCGCCCAATTGATGTTCTGCGATCAAATCCTCCTGGAATCTGTAGTCTACATGTGCGCTGAACGCTGCAGGAGTGGCGTCGGTGATCCGGGTGGTCACAACCAATCCAGTGAGATATCCTTGTAATTTCAATGCTTCCAAAATCGTACCACAAGGCCGTTTTTCTGGGTCTACGCCAATCGCACCATTATACGCTTTGAGGCCGCAACTGAAAGCAGTGGCTCCTGCAGCGGAATCCGTCACCAAACTGTCGTTGGACCGTGTTCTAGACGTGCCAATAAAATGCTGGTCCAAGTATAAAATATCGTCAATGGGGAGCTTATCTCTATGTTGTCTAAACGATCTGGCCAAAGAAAGAGATGCAGGACCCATTCCATCTGTCACCATAAAAATCACATTTTGTTTTTTTGGCTTTTCTGCCTTTTGGCTATTCTCCAGAGGTGCCCAGAATCTCCATAAAATAAGAAGTAGGATAAGCACTTGTCCAGCAGTCATGAGCAGTTGAGTCCACAGCCGTTTTTTCGGCCGTTCATTATAGAAAAACGGCTTTTCCATTGTTTTATATTATTCTAAATGTTTGTTGAAACGAAAGTGAGTTTAGTCTCGAAACTTGTTCAATAAACTTTAGTGGCTTCGTTTTTTTATCTGACTCGTGCCAGTCCATCACGTGCGTTATCGGACGCCTGTCTAACATTGTGCAGGATAATCACCTAAACCCAGAACACGATTGGACGGCGCCGGTTGATGGTCACGTGCCCACTTTAAATTAATCATGTTTTTCATAAAGCTGTGAAAATATCTGGGTAACTTCACGTATAAATTTTTCGAATTTCTTAATTATTTGATTTTCTACTCGATAAGCTGTGTCAGCGCGAGCTCGGCCGTCAAAATCAGAAATCCCCAGTCTCAGGAATGAGAGCGTTCAAAACTAGATGTTTACTGAAATGGCAAAAATAGATGAAAAACGAACCATTGAGTATATTTAGTGCTTGGTTCACAGATATTCTTAAATGAAAAGACGTGAAAGACTTCTACATGACTAACCGGCATTTTTTTTTTGTATTTTCGGATTAGTGAGTATTTTCTTAGCACTCCAAAAAATAGACAGTTTGTTTTATCATAAGGGCTCTGATTCCGGAAAGTCTGATAGTATAAATTCAATGGATGCCAATTTGCAGAATTACGAGAATGTACATTTTTAGAAAAAAGGTCAATTCCGACATATTCTATTTAAAACTCGCTCACTTCGTGACCCTCAATGTGTTCTGCCAAATATTTTGCAACCACGATGTCCATCACCAGAAGACCCACGAGTTTCTGTAAAACCACACCTGTTTCAGTCCGCACACTTTCAATAAGCTGTGTACTATTTAAGTAAAATTCTGTTAAAGAAATTAACTGTGTTTCGGAGATTTGACCCTGGATAAGCTCGCCTGCCTCGGAAAGACAATGCGTTTTAGAATCGACGATAACCTTCGTATTTTTCGAAGTATAAAACTGGCCAATAAAATTCAAATCGAGCTCAATCATGTGCGGTTTGTATGATCCAATAAGGGAAATAAATTTTGTCTTTGTTGGGTCATTATTTATATACTCACGCTTGATTATTGCTTCAGTTGAAGGCGTGCACCCAAAAATGAGCGAACTTTGTTGAACTCTTGTCTCCACCTGGCTAGAATCCAGACTGAAGGCTACAACAGTTTGTG
>JAJMKX010000295.1:0-66329 GCA_030569435.1 Metschnikowia koreensis | reverse complement strand
ACTAGAGAAATTGAGGAACTGGTCTCACCCAGGGTCTTAAGATCATTCACACCTTGCTCAGTTATGCAGAGTAAGAAGGCTTTGACAATGAGGTATATCAATATCAAACTACCTCAATGGTGTTTGCCTTGACTCGATGACTAATTCAGCAGCAATTAACCATACAATTTAACCATATAATTTAACCATAATTTAACCCTCGAAACGAAAATAATTGATTAATGGGGAAATTTCCTGAGAGCTTACAAGTGTATTAGCGTTTTTTTTTTTTTTTTTTTTTTTTTTTTTCAGGACATAAAGATTCACGTAAGTTCCAAATCGTTCTACAAATTGTGGGATAATTTCGTCAAACCCAGTTTTGGCCGCGACTGTAATTTACTCGAACCTCGCTAACAAAAGACAAACCTTATCCCTAATGTCTTAGTTTAATGCATAAATTTCTTTGATATCTTGGCCTGGTCAAGTATCCTACCGTAGAATTGTTGAAAGTTTAACCAAACAGAGGAACTTCTTCTTTTTCATACATGATGAATTTCGATTGTTGAAAACGGCAAAGGAAAAGAAATCAAAAGAAATCAAAAACCAGAAAAAAAAATAGAAAAGAGAGAAATAAAATAAAATAAACAAAGCCTTTTCCTTGCCCCATGGTATCGGGAGTTGATTTACGACTACTCTACATTCGGTGTCAAAATTATAAAGCCCAAGAAATAGCAAGAAAAATTCTCGTGTCTTCGAACCTGAATCTAGACCCATACGTACGTGTGATTCGCACATTGTTCTTATGGATGCAAACCTCCGCGCAACCGTGTTATTGTCGGAACGACACACCAAGTGTTTGTTTGAATAACACACCCTCATAACATTTTTCTATTCCGTCCATATTTATAATTCATTCAGAAAAAAGAGAGAAATATACTGAATCGTTTTTAATCAATTTTCTTTTATACACCGAATCTTGCTTGATCTTCTCCTCCCATACGTTACCTCTTGTCAATCATGTTAATATCAAACGTACTTTTCGAATGTGACTCCGTGTGTGCATTTAAAATTCCCCCGGGCCCTGTTTCCCTTTCGAATTGGCCCACTAGACAAATTGTGTGGCAAGGCTCGATTCGACTTCTTGAAGAAGAACAAACGTCCGTTTCTGCAGAACTGGCCCCGTACTTGGGGCTCCGCTTGAAATTGGAACTCTACAACAAAAATACTCTGGGCGCAGTGCAGGCACATTTCCAGCTTTCAGAGAACCGTCTTTCGTGGGCAGAAGTATGGTTTAATCCGTTCCGTGATACCGAATTGGATTATAAGATCGCCAATGATGGCACAGACTCAATTTTAATGACCCCAGAGTCTCCCAAATACTACAGAATAGTGTCTCAATTGCCCGATACTGGATACCACCCACTACCCGTGTCGGAAAAGGGATTTTTACTTCAGGTGGCACTCGGCCTACAATTTGATGATCTGTTTAATGCATCTTCTTTTTCAGAAAGTTTGGCGATTTATAGAAGACATTTCCGGAACTTCCAGGAGAAATTTCTATATGACCAGAAGTTGGCCTCTTTAGACCAGACAATGGTGACATCATTGGCATTACCCAGCGCAGATACAGATGCCACGCTGGCTGATGATGATGATGACTTCGGTAATTTTGTCCAGTCATCTTACGACTAGGTATTGTGTGTTCTATATTGTAGCCTAGCGATAAATGCATCCGCTCAAGTCTCTATTGACCTGCGGTTCTTAATGAGTCATGTTATTTTTTGTTTTTGTTTTCGTTTTTGCCTGAAGAAAATGAAACTGTAACTATATATTCCCACTTACCATTACTTCTTCTTCTTATAGTACATCTTTTGGATCAAGGGGTGGTGCTCCTTAAGTTCCTTATTCTTGTTCTTACTGTACTCAATGTAAGCCATGTCCTCTCCTCCCGCCAATCCTGCGAGCGATCCTGCTGTCCTTGAAGCATGACTACCCTCGTACTTAATCCTGTCCTTCGCCATGAAATTAGTTCCTTCATCGTCGCCAACTTCCACACCTGCTGCATCCTCGTTCTTCAAAAGCACTTGCTGTAGAAGCTCTCGCCTTTCTCTTGCAGTAGCATATGCAAGGTCCGGCAACTGTTCCATACCGCTGAGATGGGTGATCACTTTGAAGGCATAACCTTGATCGACCAAAAATGCCTGCCTTTTGGTGGAATAGTACATTTCCTGGGTGTCCTTCGACACCAAAGAGTAGAAAAATGCATTGAAACCCTCGTCATTACGTCTCTTTGCTCTTAAGATCCGGCCTAAACGCTGTGCTTCTTGTCTTCTGGAACCGTAGTGCGAGGAGATCTGAATCAAACAAGTGGCCTCAGGCAAATCAATTGAAGTGTCACCGACCTTCGACAAGAAAATGGTATTGACCTGATCATTATGCTGGAAGTTTTGCAAAATGGTCATACGCTCTTGCTGAGGCGTGGAGCCATAAATAAATGGTTTGCCCAACTTTAGCGCGTATTCCTGTAATGCATAAACATTATCACTAAAGACAATGATCTTGTCACCCCTCTTTTCGTGATAATGGATTAAGAATTGACAAGCCTGGAACTTGGTTGGGTTCATGATATACAAAAGCATACGCTTACGAGCGGTCTCACGCAAATACTCTTGATAGAACTCTGCCGTCATGGGACACCAAACTTCAGCACATTGGACATTGGCGATATGGCCCTTTTGGGCAAGCTCCATCCAATTAGCCTCGTACAATTTGGGCCCAATCAAGAAATTCAAATCGTAAATTTTCTCGTCTTCACGCACCAAAGTGGCCGTAAGCCCTAGCTTTGCGTGAGCGGCAATTGTACTCACGACTCTTCTGAACATAGCAGCGGGCACCACGTGCACCTCATCCAAAATGATAAAGCCCCATTCTCTGCCGGTTAAAAAGTCCATGACTTTTTGCGAATCGTGCGACCGATTACGCGTGTTTGCCACCATTGAGTACGTGGAAACCACCAAACCGGCCTCACTGGAAAACATTTCTTTATTTTCCGAAGTAAACACAGCCACATTTTCGGGCTGAATTGTGCACCATTGGAGAAACTGCTGCCGCCACTGCATCACAGAAACCGAGGAGGTACAAAGCACAATCACTGATTTTTTTATAGTACAAGCGGCGGTAATACCCACCAAAGTTTTTCCTGCACCACAGGGCAAAACAATGACTCCCGAACGTGCTCTGCCATTTCCAAACATTTTCGACAATGATTTTTCCTGGTAAGGTCTGATTTGGGTGGAAGGTTTCAAATCAATATCGAGGGTTGCGTTGAGATTATCGTTTCTGAAATCATACTCCTCTAGCACAGGGTAATCGATCTCGTGGCACCGCTTTTTCACGATTTCAACCGAGTCGCTCAAGATCTCAAACGAGTGAACTTTATCTAATGAATCATCATCGTCGTCCTCGGCCTTTTTGCCCACCACAGAAGCAAAAATATCCTCGACATCCTTGTTGCCAGTATTCGCACTTGCATTTCCCGGTTTCGTTCCTGGAATGACCAAATCACCTTTATTTGGTGCATCGTTTTGTGCCAACTGATGTTCCGATGGCATTACCACACGTAAGGGACCAATAATGGGGTCTCTCAAAAGGGTCTGGAGCGTTTCTGCGTGTGTACTTTCCACGTAATACTTATTGTGCTTCAACACGAGCTTCACCTTACCGAATTTCTCGGTGGCATCACGGATAAACTTGAGAAACGATTCTGGAATAGGTGTCTTAGAAAGCCGCGTCAATACCGATATAATGTCGTCCGTTTCCAACCCCACAGAAACTGCCGCATATAATGAGTATGTGGTGATACCGTATTCGTGAATATGAGAAGGCCGTGATCTAGGCTCGGCAATTGTGATCAAAAAGTCCTGCGCTTGTTCTGCCAAGGGCGAGAATGACTCAAGAATAATACGTCCATCCATTGGCGAAATCCACACTGGTCGGGAGAAATGATCTGGTTTTAGTTTCAAGTACAGGAAGTCCAGCCGGCCAAAACAGCGCAGCACTGCGTCGGGTACATAATCTTTTGGCACATCTGGCGACACTTCGATAAGTTCGTCCTCGTTAAACTCCTCATCCGAAAGATTCTGGCTAATCATCGCCAGTGCCTCATCGTAACGGGCTCTTTTCTGTGCCTGCAGCACCAAATCACCCAGGTTGGGGGTTTTTTGCCCCTGAGTTTGTTGTTGTTGTTTCTTTGATCTGGAATTTGTGGTGTTTGCCGCCCGCTTTTTGCGGGGTTTTTGCCCAAAAGTGTAGTCATCATCTTTTGCCTTCAGGCCGTATGATGCCTCGTCTTGGGAATCAAACGAGTCGTCGGAGAAGTTGCCCCGCTCCATCTCAGCATAGTTGATCCGTGACATTTAATTGACTAATTTGAGAGAAAAAAAATGGCTTTTTTGTGTCAACGGAATGTTATTCTTGCTGCTGACAAACAACCCCTAGCGGTGGATTTAGCTCTAGTTACTATCAGCCTTACAAGTTAATGCGTCTGGTTATGTGAAGGATAAAGTGCTTTGCTCCAGCTGCTAATTATAACTGGTGGCAGACAATTATTAAAGATCATAATCTTGGTTTATAGTTTATACTCATATCAGAAAAGTAGATTTTCATTTTTTTATCTTCTTGAATGTAAAAGAATTATCGATAAAGTACAGTTTAAAACCTGGACACTTTTTGATTTTGAGTTGCTTCTGCTTCTTCCTGACTGCGAAACCTTACCTGAATCATGATGATTATAACGATTGGACAGTCAAAGATATGACGAAAGTCATTGATAAAATTTCCCTAAATTTAATACATTTCTTCTTTTTGAATACTTGTTTCATTTCATGAATATTTTCGACATTTTTTTTGTTTTCTCGCGCCGAAACATTGTATCAGCAGTTTTGCGTCTCACGCAAATGAAGTTCAACGAAGCATTCACAGAAAATAAAGGATTTTGTGTTCGTTTCAAAATAAAACTCTCCTCGTTTATTTCAATTTCTTTACCTACTAAACAATATACTGAAGATTTCAAACTTCGCCAGCTGTGTCCATACGTATGCTCCAATAAGCCTCACATCCTCCTCCCTAATTGAACGACATCTACAAATGATTTCCTTTCAATTAACGGCCCGCGTACCAGCGGCCTAATATTTATTTGCACTAATGTAAAATGATTGTATAAATTATACCTGCGAGGACCCACGCCTCTTCTTATGCCACCCGCCTAATCGGTGAATTTGTACGAGCCAGAAGCCATGGTAATACTGCCTCCCTTGTACGCACCTCTCTTCATCTTGTTTTTGTTCTTGGTAAAGTCCTTTCCACGAACTTGCAACAACTTGTCGTTGGCCATTTCACCCCAAGTTCCTGCAGCACCTTTGTATTGGTTGTCCTGAAGCGCTTGATTCTCGAACGAGATCTTCGAACGATCAATTCTGGAGAAGTGCTTTCTTTGGCCAGGCTTCAACTCCTCTTCTGGCGTTGCTGCGATGGCTGGAGATTCCTCTCTAGACTCAACCTTGGCTTTCTTCACGGGCTTTTCCTCCTCCTCGGCTTTTCTCTTGGAAGACTTGGTCTCGGTTTCGGATTCAGAGCTCGACTCGGAATCTGAGCTGGAGCTAGAGCTCGAGCTTGAACTGGAACTGGAACTAGAAGAAGAGTCAGAGTCAGAGTCAGAGTCAGAACTTGAGCTCGAGCTGGAGCTGGAACTAGAGCTGGAACTAGAGTCGGACTCCGAATCCGAACTGGAGCTGGAACTAGAACTGGAATCGGAGTCGGAATCGGAATCTGAGCTAGAACTAGAGCTAGAGCTCTCGGAATCAGAGCTTGAGCTGGAGTCAGCCTTAGCTGGAGTGTCCAAGTGCTCTTCATCAATGGATGCAGTCTTAGAAGAGTCAGATCCATCTTCCTTTTCAGGCTCATCCTCGGATTCGCTGTCGCTCTCGGTATCAGCATCAGAACCCGAGCTGGAGTCGGAACTAGAGTCAGAGTCAGATTCGGGATCCGAGCTCGAGCTGGAATCGGAATCGGAATCGGAGTCAGAGTCAGATTCGGAGCTGGAACTGCTTTTATCTTCGCTCTTGTTCTCCGAAAGCATAGTCTCCAAATCGCCAGTCACAGTAGGCAAGGCCAAATTGTGCTTTTTCACATAGCTTTCCAATGCACGGTGGACTTTGTGGAGTCCTTCGTCTGCCTTCAAAAAGTTGGCAATATGCGCCAAAACAACGTTTTTGTTAGCCATAATTGTCCGATGAGATATGCGATGAGATACCGGGGTTCACTTTTTTTTTTTTTTTTTCGATAAGTTTAAGGTCGCGTGCACGTGACTCAAGAAGAAGGTTCCTTTCCTGCAGAGTGATATGCGCTTACGAGTTTGGTAGCTCCAATAGCAACGTCTTTGATCATCGAAAGCAACTTTACTTTTACATTTGATTTGCCTTTATCATAATTTCATAATTACTTATAAACACGTAAAACTGAATTAAAGTTTCACTTGGGGCCGGTCCCATGCGAAAGCTCGACTGATATCTCCTTTCCACATATGGGGGATCATCGAGCTGACTTTGGAACTACGGTCGCTAGTGGAGTTGACCTCTGGGCATTTGTCCCGGTTAGCTTCGATGAATTTCACTCTACAACTCGCGAAATTATAAATTTGTGTCACGGTATCTTCCACATTCAGTGCATGCACCAAATGATCGCCGTCTAGTTTGGCCCTCTGCAATAAGTGGGCAGGTACGGAAGTCTCGATATGTTCATCTGAGTTAGGCGAGTTCCAGCTTGCCAGCTTTCCTGTGATGAATAAATAAGGAGTTTCAAGCAACAGCAAAATATTTTGCCCGAATTGGATCGAATATACAGCAGAAAGATATGCAGCTAACTGAGCATCGATGGTTGTCTTAGTTCTAAATTTCCCGTTCTCAAAGTAGATTTCGTCATCGGCAAAATCCGCAACTACTTTCGGATCCATCACCTTGTAGAAACTATCTTTTTGAAAAAACGTGAGTGCTTGGTCTTTTGAAGAAAACTCATCTTTCAAGATCTTTTTTATTTTCTTCAATCTCTCAAGCAAAAACGGGCCAGCACCTTCATCAATAAAAATCACCGGCTCAATAGCTACACATGCATCAAATAACACTGGATCTAAAAATGAGGCAAATGTAGCATGAAACCCTCCCATAGAGTGGCCCACTATTATATTTCTTGTATTAACTGAAGGGAGGAAATTGCCAGTAGATTGTATTTCATGTTTGACCACTGTAATCAAATCTTTGGCCCCATCCCTCCAGTCATTGCCCCAAGCAATTTTGCCTTTATTCAAAAGCCCTGAATCTCCATGCCCAACGGCATCTACAGAAATACAACTGCCGATTTTCCAATCTTTTTGGAATTCGTTTCTTTTATACAACTCCGTGATATGTGCCTTCCATACGCTCTTGTTCATGCCTGTTCCGTGTGCAAAAATGAAGTTAACTATAGTGCAATTTTGCGGGGCTGGTTTATTAGCCGAGGCCTTAAGATACACCACCTTTAATTTATCGGTGATACAAATAGACGAGCCAGGCCCACGCGGCCAAAATGCTTCTGCTTGCTTCTTTTCAAACTTCATACTTTTATTTTGATAAAGTTACGAAAAAAAAAATTAAAAAATTAAAAAAAAAAATAGAAAGCAGAGAGTCTTATCATTTCTCTTTATATAATTCTCGGAGAATGTCACTCTCATATGAAACCGGCTTGGCAAATTTCCGCACCGGAATTTGATTTGGTGTGGGGAAAAGCCTCGGCACGATCTGATCAGTGATGAGCTTCAGAGAGATCCACGTCAAACTGGTTATGAGAGCCCAAAGTCCGAATTTAGGTTTTTAAAATTTCACTCGTTTAGATGATTTCATGCGGCAAAAAAAAAAAAGACTAGAAAAGAAAAAGAAAAAATTACAGTAACTAATCAGTGTAGTTCTATAAAAGAAACAATTTTCGTGTTACCCCAGAAAACTTAACCGCTAACGCGACCTACGGGTTTTCGGGTCACGCCCACCTTGAAGGCAGATATGAATAAGTCTATACAGATCACTTGCAGCACGACTCTTCCATTATTTTAAAAGAGTTAAGTCATTTCCTCACGAACGTACATAAATTATTTAAGTAGAGGTCTAGTTGTTCAGAAATCAGTTTTGACAAATATTCTGACGAGCGATGTTCCAATTTCAAGCAAGCGGCTTGAACAATTGGCGAGTCTTCACAACCGCAAAACCGAGGGCCTCGGTGACCTCGAATATAGAAAATTCAAGGCTACCACATATGGAACTGTATAAATTAAGTTCATAAAATGTATTAACTTCCGGGGTTGGTAATTACGATGTGGTGGTCCAAAATGAATCTAGAATAATTGCGCACTTGCCGTATCCCAAATGATTCGCGGTGCAACGCGGAACTCTGATGCCGATCGTTACGTATGCGATGATGAAAATTTTATGTGCAACCCTTTACGAGCATTTAGCGAGTCAGGTCGTTTGGCAACTCGAGCACACGGAATCTGGTATTTATATCCATAAACGCGTCCTATTCTAATTCCTTTTCACAGACTTCATCAGCCCCTCATTCACATAATTGTCTGTACATCATGACTCGTTCAATTCAAGTGCTCCGAAGCGTGCAGGAGGTGCGTCAATGGAGAAGACAATGTCTCTTGAAGAAAGAATCCGTTGGATTTGTGCCCACCATGGGTGCTCTACATGCGGGACATTGTCACCTCGTGGGTCATAGTCTTAAAGATAATGACCGTACCGTGGTGTCGATTTTCGTGAACCCTTCACAGTTTGCGCCCCACGAAGACTTAGACGCATATCCAAGAACATTGGACCGTGATCTTGCGATGTTGGAGAAACAGTTCTGCGAGAAACCGGTCGATGCCATTTTCGTGCCTAAAATCCTGGAGATGTATCCCTCGGGCATCGTGTTGGAGGTCGAGAAACAAAAGGGTGCCTTTGTCACTGTGCAAGGCTGTTCTGAACAACTAGAAGGGTCGCTGAGACCTGCCTTTTTCCGTGGAGTAGCCACTGTGGTGACCAAATTGCTCAACGTGGTGACGCCTGAGCGTATATATTTTGGCCAGAAAGATGCTCAGCAGTGTGTGGTGATCAAAAACTTGGTAAAGGATCTTTTGATTGACACCAAGGTTGAGGTTTTGGAGACTCTTCGCGAACCAAACGGCCTTGCTATGCTGTCTAGAAATGAGTACTTATCTGCTGAGACAAAGGACCAATGTGCTATAATTTACAAAGGTCTTTCAGCTGCAAAGACTCTTTTCTCACGTGCACGCGAAGAAGGAACTGCTATCTCAGCTAAGGAGATCCGTGATAAGATTGAAGAAACGTACCTGGAAATGCCCTCTGACTGGCAAATTGATTACATTGCAATTTCGCACCCAGAAACCTTGGAAGATCTCGTTGAAATTGATTATAATACTGGCGCCATGGTTTCCGTTGCAGTGAAAGTCCCCAAAGAAGACGGCAGCATTGCCCGTTTAATAGATAATGTTCAACTCGCTTGAACCCTTGTAAATAAATTAATTAGAAGTTTCTGTTTACCTTCATTTTTTTGACGGCACTGACTTTTTCTTGCTTCCTGATAGGTTCGACCTCCGTAAGTGACATTTGTGATTCAAGTTCAGTTGGGTCTATTAGCTTAATACCTCTGTCAGTCTCCAATTCTTTTCTGACTTTTGCACTAACACCATAAAACACATATCCGTACTTTAATAACCACTCTGGTTCCACTGCAGTCACGCATTGCATGTACTCTTTCTTTGTAAGAACGAGTTCGTCGTAGACAACATATTGTGGACTGATCTCAGTTCCTCCAACCAAAGCCGAAGTAGGATGGAGATACATCTTCATATAGCTTTGGCGCAAATTCGCATACTCTGCTTGTCCTCTTCCGCCGCCGCTCATTTTTTCCAATGAAGCCAGCTGATGGAAATACGCTGCGCAAATACACTTTCTTATATCCGAGTCATCCCTTGCCTTAAGCATGGGGTACTTGAATTTGGACATGATGGCTTCCAACTGGGTCCGCACTTCTTTGGCACGTAGCAACGATTTGTGGTGCAAAAAATTCCTGCTGCTCCATGCAGCCAATTGAGCCATCGTCATGTTTTTGGTCTTGGCCCTTTGCTCCCACTGAGTGTATACATTTAAAAGGGTTAAATGGTCCAGTTCAGCCACCAAAAACCTCTCCCTCATGGCATCTGCTTCATCTGCTCTCTCTTTTGGACGATAGAAAACGCTAGGCACCGATAACATGGCAACAATTGTGATGATTTCTGCTGCACAATGAAACTCATTTTGACAAGATAAAATTATAAGTTTTGCAAGGGTTGGCTCCATGGGGAAAGAAGTCATTTTAGATCCAAGTGGTGTCAATTTCCCCAGGTGCTCGAGTGCGCCCATGGCCCATAATTCATAAAGAGAGCACGTGAGCAAGTCGAGTGGGGGAGAGTCTAGGAAGGGAAACTTAGTAATGTCTTCAACGTTCAAACTCTTTAACAAAAGCATCACGGCACTTAAGTTTGTTCGCTGGATTTCGGGAATCGGTTGTGCAAACATCTGGCCAGGCAGTGAAGCAGCCTCGGTAAATAGTCTATAAGCTAATCCAGGTCCTGTTCTTCCAGCTCTACCACTTCTTTGCTGAGCATTGGCCATTGAAATAGGTACCATTTGTAAAGCATCCATGCCGAGCTTAGGGTTAAATAATTTCATTTTCACCAATCCACAATCAACCACATATCTTATACCGTCGACTGTAAGAGATGTCTCTGCTATATTAGTGGCCACCACCACTTTGCGTCTTTCCAGACTTTGCTTTGCAAAAATCTTTTTTTGTGTATCAGCCGGTAATGTGGAATAGATTGGAAGAACGTCTAAAGGTGGTGGATTTTCCAAGAGAGAAAGTTTTTCGTGTATCAACTCACAGGTGGCCTCGATATCTTCTTGACCCGTCATGAAGACTAAAATATCTCCATCACCCTTTTTGTTGGCCAAATGGATAGTGACCACCTGCTTGACTGCAGTCTCCACATAATCTGTACACCTGGATTTCGAGTAGAATACTTCTACTGGGAAAGTACGTCCTGGGATAAAGAATTGTGGCGCATTTCCAAAGTAACCAGTAAACCTATCCGCATTCATCGTAGCACTTGTAACTATAAGTTTGAGATCCCGTCTGCGGCGAAGCAAGTTTCGGAATAAACCCAAAAGAACATCTGTGATGAGCGAACGCTCGTGTGCTTCGTCCATGATAATACATGAATACTGTTCCAAGGATGGGTCCTCCAAAATTTCACGGAGCAAAATACCCTCGGTCATGTACTTGATTCTGGTCTTTCTGTGAGAGGTTTTGTCCTCGAAACGGATCGTATACCCAACATCATCCCCCAATCTCACCCCCATTTCCTCAGAAACTCTTTTCGCAACAGACATTGCTGCCACTCTTCTCGGCTGTGTACAAGCGACAAGTTTTCTAGAGCCGTCTTTGTGCAAACTTTTTGTGTATCCTTCTTCGGCCAAAAATTGAGTAATTTGCGTCGTTTTTCCTGAACCCGTCTCACCAATCACAACAACTATTTGATTTTCAGCGATTATTTTGAGGAGGTCGTCCTTCACTTGAAATGCCGGCAATGACTGTCTCTGTTGTTGAATCGTTTCAAAGGAATAGTCGGATGTTTGTGGCTCTGGCTCTGAAGTAGGGGGTAATTCCTTTTTTTCGGGCTCTGTGGGAGCATTACTTGAAGAGACTCGGTCCTTTGCTTGTTTTGCCCGCTCTTGTTTTTCCTTTCGGTCTTTGATGATAAAACTTCCTGTTCTTGCAGCCACGGCCAACTCGGATTCTGGGTCTTTTATTGGATCAACACTAGGTCCTACACTTCTACTGGTACGGCTCAGATCAATTTGAAGTGTGAGATGTTGTTCGGACCCACGAAGAAACGGAGGCACAATGAAATGGGAAATAATTGGGATCCGACTGCGCATCTGGCTTTCGTCATGGTCAAAATCGAGGTATTCTCCCAGAGCACTAAACCCACCGCCGGATCTATTGCTTTGCTTTAGTGGACGTGGCCAATTTTTCTTCAGCGGCCGATACTCTTGTTCGAGATCAGCATATTGGTCAACAGCCGCAGTTGTTGAGTCTTCTAATGTGTACCACTCGCGATCATTTTCAATATTTTCTTCTGTATCGATATCTTGATCTGGTTGCGTGCTGCCTATTTCTTGCCATAAGCTGGGGCTTTCTTCACTAGAAATTTCTTTAAATTTGGGTTCAGGGGTCGAATCAGGGAGTTTTAGCTGCGTGCCCTTCAGCTCATTACCCGGAACAGGAACTGGAGAATTGTTTGCTTCTAACCCATTTGATGAATTTTCAGGAAGAGCGTGTTTCTCTCCTCCCTTAATCCTAAGGGCGTCCTCTTTCTTGATTTTTTTAAATGTGATTTTTTTAGCTTTGGGTTTTGGCTTCTCCTCAGCACCTAAATCGTCAAGATCGTCAAGCATCACGCTTTTTGGATCCAGTACATTTGATTCTGGTTTTCCTAAATCGCTCAAATCATCATCCTCGAGCCCATCACCCAAATCAAGCCTCAATTTCCGTTTCCCGGCCTTAGGTTCATTTTTCTTAGTTGCCCTCTGATCCTTAACCCGGGCAGGTTTTCGATCATTAGTATGCCCTGTCTCCTTTGGTTGTGCTGTTGTTTCTGCCTCTAGCACGCCGATATTATCATTTATATATACAAACACGGATTTCGAGAGGTCTTCCGAAAACCCAAGTGCTTTCGTAGCATTGGCAAAGTTCTCCTTGCCAGTGTTTTCCTTATAAAGCCTAATCACCACATGCAGAAGACCACCAGCCACTGTTCTATTAAGGCCACGTGATAACGTACTAGTGAGCCCATCCAATGCCGCACCCATAACTGTTCTCCAATTCTTTATTTGCGTGTATGCGCGATTCTCTACACTTTCAAAGCGTTTTCTGTTAATATTTTTCTTTCAAATTCAATGGGTCTTTCCAAATACAGGAGCTCGATTTGTGGAGAACGATGCGATCGCGATGATGCAGGCGGAATGATTCTGGAGTTTTGAATCAAAGTTGAAAGGTGATTTTTTTAGAGAAACTTACAGCCTGTTTTTGAACAAAGAGCATTAGAATAAATTTGGGTATTTTTGAAACACCAGTTATTATATACATTACAGAAAAATAGCAAAACACCTTATTAATCGAGAGATACCCCCAAGCCATATTCTCCCCAGTACAAAGATTTGAAGCTGGTCTGCAAATTTCAAAAAAATACTCTAATTACAACACTTGGATATGTCACTTGCTGCTCGAACTGCTTTATATTTCCGGTACACGATCTCGGCCAAGTTTGTGTTCTCGCCAGCACCTAGTAGTGCCAAAGAAGTGAACTATATTCTACAAAGTTTCAAGACCATTGCCCCAGTGGAATATTTCCATATGCAACAGGTCAAATTCTCCCTGCACAATCCCTTCAAGCAAATTGCTACTGTGGTGTTTAATGCCTCGGAGCAGCCGTCACAACTAGATCCATTTACAGGTGTAGACCCCGAGTTAAATGCTACACCTGCCCAATTGGAACAACGACAAAGTGAGTTGCTTTCTTACATAGGCCAAATATGCGGGCTTCCGAGATATTCTTATATTGAAAACGATGAACTCTATCTGAAGGGAAAATCGCAGGTGCCTTTCAAACATAAACTTCTCCATCAAGGCCATCATTACCTAGGAAACTATGAAATCAGTCCGTCAACACTGATGGAACCATTTTTTATGATGACAAGTGATTTTCCGGCTTCAAAAGTGCTTCCACACATCCGCCACAACTTTCAAAGAAACCATAAAATCCAGCATCTATTTCTAGAGACAGGACCTGCGGCTCTACATAGAATTTTGGAAAAACCTAATGAAGTGGACGTGGGCGTGAATATGAATCATGTTATAGATACTGCTGCGATCATGGATCTCGAACAAGAGATCCCAATTACCTCTGAAAGGCATTCTGATGCTGATGAATTTAAAGGTTTCTGGTGAGGAGAACGTATTATATGCATTTTGGTGAATATGGAAAGGTGTCTAAGTATGTAGATATGCAAAAGAGTCAAGCCGAGTAGTCTTATAGCCGAATCTTTATTTTTTCAGAGAGTGTTTTTCCACAGCACATAAGTCTTGTTGCACCACGTCGTTAAGGTATCCAAGTCCAATCTGCTGTTTGTATAAGAGCTTTGTCAACAGCTGAATGACCTGCTCTGTTTGCGTTGAGCCTTCTCCAGCGACATCTGTGTTGGTTTTTGTAAGATTTTCGAGACCTCCATTCATAGTGTTGATGGAAGATTCCAATTGCGAGGACAAATCCTCACTTCTGCCCTTCAAAATGGCCAATCTTGCATAAAGGTCGCTCAATTTACCCACAGCTCCATTTGGATCACTCAATTTTGCGTTCAAAAGCTGGAACTGTTTCGAAATCTCCTCCTCTTCGGGTAATAATGGGTACCCTTTAAGTTTCAATACGGCCAAAACAGTGGCCAACTTCAACAAACGCCGAGAAAGCTTGGTGTGACGAGCCTTTGCCTTCATTATTCTGGTGGTAGTGTCCAAGTCCCGCTGCGACGATAACTGCGTCAGTTTCTCATAAATGTTATTGAGAAATATTCTCGATTTGGCGACGTGATCTAACTGAACCTCGACCCTTTGCGCCATTTCCGTGAAAGACGACACTTTCACAGGATAGTGCAATGGTGACGGTCTGTTTGCCATGGCATTTTCCCAATCTTCAGGCGACTCGTTAGCAGGACGCGGTTGCTGCAAAAGCACCGCGATTTCCTGTTCACTGAACTTATTGTAGAGGTGTGTTTTCAACGCACATTTCGGCGAGTTTGGGTCCCATTGCTCCTTGAGTTTCGTCAATTGGTCGTTGACTGCGGGCGTGTAGCTGGATGTGCTTTGTTGTGTTTTGGAAACTGTGGGGATCTTGATTTCTAAGTTACTCAATGTCCCTGAGGCGCCCGGTTGTGCTTGTTGGTTTCCAGACCATGCAAAAGAAGGTTGTGCATTATTGATCCCACCTTGATTTGTGTTTGCTGCATTGTTGGTTTGTTGGCCCCCAAAAAGCCCACCAGAGGTATTGGTGTTATTATTACTATTGGTAGCAGTAGTGTTATTTTGTCCAAAAAGCCCGCTGCTCGAAGGTGCAGGCTGCAGAGTTTGAGCAGAGCTGCCTCCAAAAAGACCTCCTGTGGTCTGTCCTGCTGGCTTTCCGAATAGGCCTCCAGTTGTAGAGTTTGTGCCGGGTTGAGAGGCCTGTGAGTTGCCGAAAAGACCCCCACCAGTATTGCTTTGGGGAGTGGTGTTTGTACCAGCACCACCAAAAGAACTTCCTAGACCCGATGCAGGCTTGCCAAACGCAGATGTAGTTGTGGTGCTGGCATTATTCCCGCCAAAAAGCGAGTTGCCTGTGGAAGTAGAAGATGCATTAGTGGTGTTAGAAGCGCCAAATAATCCGCCCGAATTGTTGGTGGTTCCTGAAGAATTGCCACCAGCGTTTCCAAAAAGACCTCCTGTAGAAGAAGTAGTTCCTGCACCGGCAGTGTTTGACGATCCAAACAAGCCTCCCGAACCAGAAGTAGCATTATTGGTAGTGCTTGCGCCAAATCCCGTGCCTGCTGGCTTGTTCCCAAAGCCGCCGGCGCTATTGGCATTATTACCACCGAGAGAAAATCCGGATCCGGTACTGGCACCAAAACTGGGCGTGCTTGTGGTGTTGTTGTTTGTGGTATTGGAAGATCCAAACAGGAAACTAGCAGGTTTATTTTGGGCCTGGAACCCTGTGCCTGAAGATGCGCCAGTGCCAAACATGGATATTAAGTATTTTTTTTTTTGTTAATAAGAAACTGTGAAGTTCGAGGGGACTTTCAAATAAAGAATATTATTAATTCCTGGCGTAAACGTATATTCCCTCCTGTCTCAAGGTGCAACTTTCAGTGCACTCAAAGAAACACAACATCTTGATGAGTCGGTGCGCGCACGATATTAAACGTCTAAGATGCCAAATGGTAAACACATAAAAGAAAAAAGAATGGAGAAAATAATCTAATTATTGATGCTTATATAGATATATAAATAAAGTGAGCAGACTCAGTGGAAAATTCAATGATGAAGATTTATTCTATGGACTTGGTTTTTTTGGCGTAGAAATGATCACCGCTAGGGTGGGAAGGGGAATATTATGCAGAAACAGCCATGAAAGGCATGTGGTCTTGGTTGCTAGTAGGAAAAAATAAAACAGGAAACAGACCCCAAGTCATTCAAAGATGTAAAGAAAGAAGTTTATTTCGATGGCTCGGAGGCTGGCTTTTTGGACTCCAAGAAAGCAGCAGCAGCAGTCTTGTCGTAACCAGTTCCAGCGTAAATGCGGTCCATTTTCGTGTGGATTTGCTCGTCGACACCGGGGATTTTCTTCTCCAACTTCATGTTGTCGAAAACACACTTGTTGAAGATTTTCTCGGTGGCTCTGCACGAGCCCAATTGGTGGTTCTCTTGTTCGAGACACTCGTAGTGCAACTTGAACTCCTCAAAACAGTATTTATTTATATCGTTTAACACCGAAATCGCACATCTGGTGACTCTTCTTCCCTCCTTCAAACACTCGACAGTGCCTCCATTGTTCTCATCCTTACACAACATGAAATCATCGTTGTATGGCTTACACTTGGCACCAATAAAGTACGATGCACTCAAAAGTGGAGCAGAAGTGGCACCCACCTCCTCAACCTCAGGAATATCCTTTGGCAACTCGTTCTTGTCAACGTTCTCCCAGTTCTGATAGCTCGTAAACCACTTTCCAATACCCATTGTAATGTTTTTTTTTATTATGTATATTTCGTTTTTAAACGGCCCACACTAAACTTAAGTCGCTTTTTCGTGTCTAATCTCTGTAGGTCGTGCGTGGCCGAGGGTCCTGCCACGGTAAGCGTGCGCAAATTGTCGCAGTGTGGTTGGTGCCGATGTATACGCACGCACACGCGTAAACCTGAGCATGGTCAGAAAGTAAGACCAACGACAAACCAGTCAATTTCTTCCCCGAAAGTTGAGGCTCATCTTTTATATTTATAATCTTCCAGGATTTGAGATAAAGAAGTTTTTGATAAACACTTTCAGCGCACAAAGAACCCATAAACTTAACGTCCCCAATGTCAGAAACTGGTCACGTGATGAAGTTTCAATTTATAGCTTTAGTAACCTGATTTAAGAGTGACGGGAAATCTCCTTGATCATAATTATTTCGAATGCAGCCAGGGTTTTATATTTTCCTCCTTTTCTACCACATCCCTTTTTGGAACGCAGTTATTTTGCAACTAAGCCTTAGCTTTGAGAGTGCGAACAGCCTCGGCACTCATTCCCAATACTCTATATGTATGAAGAATCGATAAAATCAAGGTTTGGTACTTCTGGGGAGTGGCTTTTGCTGTTACCAAAAGCTCGCCTAAATACAGCTTGAATTCGACCTTCAAGGCCAAAACTTTCGTCTTCACAATGTTATCAAAAAAGTGACAGATCTCACCATCCGCCAGACTACTTGTACTTGTGGAACCTGAATTACTTCTCTTCATTTGCAGAAACTGCTGATGCCCATTTCCATTTTGACTAGAAGTTATTAAAGACTCTCCGTTCGCCCCATTTAATGTCAACGCCTCCATTTTTTCACCTGTATTTCCTGTCATGGATTCAACAATCAATGAGTATATCTTTCCAATTGATAGGTGGAGTGTAGTTAACGTTTGTAGCTTCAGTTCCAAGCGTTCAGGTGTAAGATCAGCCGCATCCAAGGCCATGAGTGTCTCAAAGTTCACGCATTGTTCGTGAAGTAAAAGAATAAGTTTGATTTTATTTTTTAAAAGATTGAGCGATCGTTTGTGCTGAAGAGCTGCTGCACATGTGGCTGACGAATCGGCGAAGTCGGAGAGGGTCTGTCCCAAAGAAGCCTTGAACCTACCCACTTCCACAGATAGATTTTCGATAAGTTCAAGACAGCTGCCTATAGATTGACCCAACTGAATGAAATTCGTATATTCATTATTCACCAAATCAAGCAAGTCCTGATTCAATGACTTTGAGAGCGAACGGAGATCTGCAAGAAGCGAGTCAAGTGACGTGTACCGGTGGTTTTTGAAGAGAAACTCGTCAGGGTCAAACAGTGCAATATCGACAAAATCTTCGCGTGTGATATTCACCGGGTATGGAAATTGTTCACCTGATCCTGCGTTATCGAAAATATCCATTTCTCGTCTTCTTTTTATTCCTGTGAAATATAGAAATAGGCTTTAAAAAAACGGCCACATTTGAGACTTGTTAGCGAATCTCTGTTGATATATCACGTGATTAAAGATCACATGGCTCAACTCTCTTTCCAAAACCTCGCGCCCTCTTGTTGCCCGAGATTCGGGATTCGGCTGCGACTGTGAGTGCTTGAATCTTGAAACAGTAAACGGGCGCCCCGATAAAATAATTATAAAGAAAAAAACAATGAAACGATTCTGCGTTGACTAAATTACCCGAATCATCCTACTAAAGGGCAGCTCAATTCTTTTAACATGAGGCTAAGGCGTATTTTCTTGCGACTACGTAGATTGTCAATTTCAATCTTTCATATTTTGGAAAGCGCTTGCCTGCGTATGTTTCTCTCTGAATTGGCCGTATTTGATAATCCTTGAATTTCACGAGAGATTTTCTCTCTTTAGAAGCTCAAAATTTGGCACTTGTTATTTCAGGACATACGTCATTAAATATGATTTGGGTCGCCAAGCCGTTTGTTTCAAAACGATGATAATCCGGATCGTTATATAATTTCTTTAAAAGAATAACCGATCTTACTATTTTGGCATTATGTGCTCAAACCTGGTACCTCGGTCGAAAAGAAGACATGTTTGCCTCTCCCAGAGATCTTCTAAATAGTTAATGACATTTTTTTTCAATTATTCAACCTGAAAAATACTGAAGATTTTACAGCCAGTCAACCTCAGCATGATTCATTAACCAATATCCCATGGTGTGTTTCAGAAAAAGAGAAACTGTGTTTTCGATTAATGATCTTTTATAAACTGAATCTCGTCTGTGTAAATATTTCAGGTCTGAACCCAAAATCCTGCAAACGTCTTTTTTTTTTTGATTAATTTTATTCCTCTTGAAATTTTTTGGTAACTAGAATTTTTTACTATACTGTAGTTGAAATCCGAATTGACACTTTGTGGAATTTGATAGAACTCTTATTTCAGAAATCGGATCTTTCGAAACATGTTATTAGGACTTGATTATAAAAGCTTTAAACTTGTGATTTTTAAATTAAGAAGCAAAGGCATAAGAAGCCATATTTTTTTTACTGTATGTTCACTCAAGATTTGGTACCAAAAACTTCCTTAGTACATGGCGAATATTAACTTTTCTGTCAGAGAATTTTTTTTTTCGAAAACAGGTGTCAATTAAGAGTTAAGAATTTACTTGAATTTGCTCAATCTCTCAAGTTATTTTATTTTTCTTTGAGCGTTAGTCGTTATTTTTCAACTGACTAGTTTGGCCAGTTGTACTTTTTAAACAATGAAAATCAACGCACCCACATATTCCCCCAACTTTTAAACACCGTGACCTTTATGATTGAGAAAGAAGTGAAGAAAGCCGCAGCAAAATATACGTGGAATTCTCCCCTTTTTTGTCTTGATACTACGAACACAGGTATAATGGATGTTTTGATACAGAAAATCAATTTTTCTCGCAGCTTTTTCCCCCTATCATCTGATCGTCATAAAATGACGAAATCATAAGTACTTCAGTCGGAGCTGGTGAATTGAAAACAAATCTCCTGAGAGAAACCCTAAAGTTTCTGAGCTGGCGTGCATTCAAATCTCTTTAAGGAAATCAAAAGTGGAATGAATTGCTCGAGGAGGAAATGTTATGACCAGTAATTAATTTATAAAGCAACTTAAAGTATGTTTTACATTTGTACTTCAGATCTTATTCCTTCCACTGACAGGTCAAAGCTTTTTAATTGTGTTTCATTGTGCGGATCTGCCGAACTGGTTTTTTAACAAGAAATATATTCCTTTTGGAAATTTCATATTAGTATATCAATTTGAGTGTCAAACAAAGGGATATGATTTTATTTTGCATGATGCGACCAAGCATATTTGGTCATTTTTCTCGCTCTGCATCAGTGCATCTAAATTCTTGGGATAAAATCCAAGGCATTTGCCAAGAAATTTACACAGGAGAATGCAAAGCGAGATGAATTTAAACATGGAAATGGTAAGTTTTCTTGCTCGCGGTAAAACTCAACTACCTCAGGCAACATACAGGCTGAGAAGTTCTTGCGACTTTCTTGGTTTTCGAAGGAAAGTGACAATAATCAGGATAATGATATTACCTGTAGCTTTCAAAGTTGTCATTATCAATGTATAATAATGTTATTTGACTGAAAAATAATACAAAATAAAATGAAAAAGGCTTAGTCGCCAAAGAAGGCTTCCATGTATAAATGCGCCTGCAGTCTCAGAGTTAGGACATCGTACAGCTTTCAATTTTGGCTGAACTATTTTTAATTTTGAAAATTTAAGTCAAGTAAAATAAGGTTGTTTTTTTTTGGATTTTCCATCACCTGTAAACTAAATGACTTCCTACATTGTTACTCATTTCTCACTAAATGAACCATTGCATAAGCACAGCCCAGGATGTCACCGGTACTGAACCGACATTTCATTACTTCTGTTTTCATAGCCTTACTTAATATCCTTATTTTGGCGAACCAGTTTAAAACACTCAAACAATAGAGATTGCGCTTTTGAAAAACTCGCTTCTAGGCCGACATTGATTGTTTAGCAGTATTGTATATAATCGTTTTGCCCCACAAGGCTCCCGGCAAAACGAAATGCAGCACTAAATGTTTTTGATGCTTCGCGGCTAAACCTTGATTTTTTTTTTTTTTTTTTGCCTATTATTATGTATTCGTGTTATCAAACTACAGAATAGAATACAAACCAGTCAAGTGTTTGTCTGATATACTCTTCGTATCTTTTTATAAGCAGTACTTTTCGTCGAACTCTAGAGACAATAGGTGAATTCTTGAGGAATTCGAAATGAAATGCCTTCTTTTCTACAGTGTGCTAGCGCCGTATGGGCGCGCGCTTTAAGGATTTGCGCAGTCCGTTTTTGAATTTAGATCACGTTGTAAACTTGAGGCGCATAAACCCCATTTTTTTGGTAAAAACGTCCTGTAAAAGATTAGTCCCTAGGCCCTTTTAAATTCAAATACTTCAATTGGAACACTATTAAAATAGACTTCTCCTGGTGTATGAGTAAAAGAAATGTCATGATTATACATCATGCCAAGGGTATTTGAAAACAAATTGTCTGTTCGGAAAATATGTGCGTGGCTCGAACAGGCACAACCTCTGGCGCAGGATGTTGCCACTTTTCTTGGCCAAACGGAAAATCTTCTACTTACTGAAATTGGAATTGAGAGTATGTTTGGCACACCAAAACTCTTGCTGCACCTACCCTTGAGAACTTGTAGATTGATAGCTTCTGACGACCTTTGATATTTTGTTGACTTTCAAAGCTCGATTTGTATTCAGCTTAAAGGTATTAAACGCCATTACAGGTCTAAAAAGGGTCTGGTTATTTTTTGTTTCTATGAACAAAAAGACTTTTGAAAGTTTGAAATTTGTTCTTCATTTCTAATTGTGTGAATCCCTGTGTATGTTTAGCGTTCTTGGTGCATCTGGAATACATTTTTCCCTGCACAGTCATGCATTGCGTTTACGGTTTTGAATTCATTAGCCATTCTATTTCAGTGACTATTGGCAATCATATATAGTCGTGTCTTCTTTACCTTGTAGTTGTTTTATTTTATTTTTTCTTTCTTTTTATCTTCCTTACAGCACGGAATCTATCCCACTTCTTTGCTTCAAGAAAATTAGGCTGCAAACCTAATCCAACTTTCAAGTCTCCTCTAAGACAGAACAATTAATCAATTGGTTTTCCTTTTCCGTTTCTTATTTCTGGACTGTTCAGATCTTATTCATCAAAAGAAAAACATCAGTCTTTGTTACTCTTTGGAAAAGAAATAAAGAGAATAAGAACAAAATTTACAATAGCTAAAACTAATGTCTGCATCTGTGTTTTGTCCACCGGAAAGTCTTATTGAAGAGTATCCAAAAGCGGGGAAACAAAATTCTAGGACTTATGGCTTGCAAAATTCCACCCAGCAGCAAAGTGTTGTGAACCACCAGCTTCCCTCGATTTTCCTGGTCATGCCAACGGGACTGCTGCCCCAAGTCAAGGCGGAAGAAAATTCACAGGCAATAAATTATTTCAATAATCCATACCCTGTTTACTATCTGACTCAGAACAGACGTGAGAATGAACAGAATAGTCTGCTTCTTGGTATGAGCTTGAGTAATTCGGCTTTACCTTCCCATACAAATTATCTTTCACAAGCCAGCCCAGTCCAAACCACTTTTGGTCAAACACATAATCTCTTTGCGTCAATTCCATCGAAAGTTGTGAAGAAAGTTCACAAGCACCGAAAAAACTCAGATAAATGTACTTGCAAGCGTCAAGAGAACCACATACCGCGCCCAAGGAATGCTTTCATATTGTTTAGGCAGAAGCACCATCAAAGTGTACTTAAGGAGTCAAATGATTTGAAGACAAACCCTGAGGTATCTCGTGAGTTGGCCCGCCGTTGGAGAGCGTTGTCAACGGAAGAAAGAGATCACTGGAACTCTTTAGCAGATGAAGAAAAGAAAAACCATGCAGAAAAATATCCCAACTATCGTTATCAGCCAAGACGTCAGAAAAAAAGTAGTCTGTGTCCCACCTGTCAGGTGAAACAAATTGAAAGACCGCCAACACCACAACACAACTTCGCCATGTTCAATGATTATAATCAGCTTATGATGACTCAAGATGCAAAACCACTGAAGCTGCCGGTAATTCTGCTGGCTCCTCAACATCATCTTCAATTGCAGCAACAGCAAAATCAGCAAAATCAGCATCACCAAATCCAACAGCAACAGCAGATTCAACAACAACAGCAGCAGATCCAACAGATCCAACAAGTCGAGAATACGTTTCTGTCGCCAAGGTATATGAACTACGGTAATTATCACCAGCATAACCAATACGGGTTTGGTGAATCAATCACCAATTTAAACCATGGTATTCAGCAACTGCTGCTGCCTCTTCAAACAACCCAGCAACAGTCTCAACAGCAATATCTGCTTCTGCTCCTGCTGTCAAATTCCCAGCAGCATCAACAGCAAGGACTAACACTGACACAAGGCTATTCTTCGGTACAATCGCAGCAGCTTCCAGTGCAGCTGCAACAGCAGCAAAATGCTAGTCAATCTTCTCAGGGATTAGTGAGTGCTCAGTTCCATGTATTTGCGGATAAATACCACGATACGGCTGTGACTTATCAATATCAGGAGCAGAATAACCAAGCACAAAAGTACAATGGTTTGCCAACACCAATGGCAAACAATATTTACAATGGGCATGACTCCTTCACTGTTCCCGCACTGTTGCAGCTGTATTGAAGTACGGCCCTATTTGCTTAAGAAAAAATTGCTTTTTTCTCGATACCTTGTCATCAGTTCTTTCGTTTTTCTTTTTTGTACACGTTTTACCTTTGAATGTAGTCAAGTCTTTATACAAAAACAATCCCAATAAATTTCATTTGTAGTTCAAGTGTGATTTTTTATTTCCGACCCAATAAATAATGCTAATTTAATTAAATGTCCTCGCCTAAGCCCGCAAGCGTAATTGCCTCACCTGGCTTGAAAGGCGGAAGTCCCAAATAAGGACATCCGTCACAACGGAAGGCGTCACCCAAGGCACAGGAGCCACAACCTCCAGTCTTACCTTCCACAGTGAAATCAATCTCCGCCAACTCCTCTTCGGTGAACTTGACCTTGGAGTTCTTCAATCTTTCTTCGATCTTGATGGCCTCCAACGTAGCCAGCTGCGCCATTTTGCCCAAGATTGAGTCCTGAAGACTTCTTGTGTTTGCCTCTTCGCTTTCCTCGAGCTCTTTAAGCCCACAGGTACAGTCCTTGCATGCCTTTCTTCTCTTTTTGCCGCTGGGCAACTCGCATTTCTTGGGCACAACGATGTTGTAGTTGTTCAAACGCTCTGAGTCGGCAATTAAGTCCTCCTCGTTGATGAAATCGCTTTCCTCATCCTCGCCATCGCTGGAGCCATCACTGAAATACGCCAACTTTGTATCCTCCAATTTGCGCTTCATCAGAGTGTCATCTTCAATATCAAACTCTTTATCGGAAGTATCGGTCATGGGTGTTGGGGATAAGGGAATTTTGTGTTGAATAATAGGTGAAGCAGCCTTTTTGAAAAATGGCATTTTTCTTGGCTCGGCACTACTGCCTGCATTCTTTTTCTTGAGTAAAACAGGTGCAGACGAGACTGGGGCCGGTTTCTTCCAATTTCCTGGCTGTTGCACAATAAACCCACTCATCAACGCGTCCAAATCCTGGTCTGTGGGTAAGTCACCAACCAATTCTCCGTTTTGCTTTAAAGCCTGGAAAAGTTTTGTCATCACTGGCGTAGGTATGCCTAGGTGATTTTCATTAGGGTTCACGTACAAAATATGGTCGTAACTCTCGGGTGTAAGCTCCACATTATTATTTGCCACACGGTCAATGATGTGCTGCGTGATTGAAGCCCCGGAAAATTTGCTGGCGATTCTCTGCTTTGATGAGTTGACCAACTCTTCGTCAGTCACTACTGTCGGATGGAGAAGGAGGAGCACAGACATTTTCTAACTGTTTCTATTTTTTTTTTTGGTTTTTTTCTTGGTGCTCAGTTGATTTGTGTCTGGGCCAATGTGAGCTGATTTAAAGGAATTATTGTATTAGTAAGACAGCGATATTCCTATCAGGCTTGCTTTTGTAAGAATGGAATATTTTTTTCTTATATGGAATGACTGATCTCCGCAAACTCGGAAAAGTGTGATATATCGAAGTCCCCAGGTTTGTGCTCAACAGGGCCGGAATTTAATTCTTTATATGGATCGCATTTCTTTTTTTTTTTTTTTTCTCATTCTTTCTTTTTCTGTGCCTTGACTAATGCGACCTCCGTGCTGAGAAACAAACACCGACCGGAACCGGGATTGTATGCAGAACTTTTCTTCTTCGCCAATGTTTTCCGATTCGGGTAAACCCATGCTGACTAAACGTAGTGAGTGAAAACATTCATCGATGATACTAAGCACCTTCAATGAATAAAATATAAATATTTATCCTTTGTTTGAAAAGTATAGATCTGTCTATGATAAGGCTGTATTTTTTCTTCATCCCAGTCCTTTTTTTTTCTTGGACTGACCTTCTCCAATGCACCCATTGGTTATGGTTGAGTTTATGTGTATGCAGGCACCTCTCGTAACAAAGATGATCTTGCGCGATTATTGCGATAAGCAGTATATCCGAGATCTTCGATTGGTGCTTCAACACTCGCTATGATGAAAAGAATGACGAGGTTTGTATTTTAAAACTAGCAGCAAATTGACTGCACGTGCAGTTTTTTTTTTTTCAAATGCACTGAATTAGATCTTTCGCGGGTAAATTTACATTATATCCCTGACTGGGAGCTATGACTGAATCTGATTCCCCTCCTGACGTAGTTTTCTTCATTTATTGATAAATTCTTATTGTGACTGTGTAATGCATGTAAATTCATGACAGTCATATTTAAAATTTTCTACTCTTAAGTTGTAGCTTCCGTGTGTACGATTTTTGGGCTTGGATTTTCATTTTTTCGAAAACCGCATTTTCTCTTTTTTGTGGGTATGTGGAAATAATTTTACACAATTGTCATCCCGTTTCAAAGCATTTAAATTTTTTCACAAAGTAGCGGTTTCTAAATTGCTCAAACAAAATACAGAATTATCTATCCTACTTGTGAAAAGAACTCTCAATAAAACTTTCCTTTTTCCTATTTTATTCTTATCTCTTTTTTTTTGGGGTGGGGGGAAAAACTATTGTAAGCGACCCAATTCTACACCCGTTCAAATGGTTGATGCTCGCAGAATCTTACTATGAGGCACCGATTATTTTGATAAATTGAACTGAATTATATTAAACTACATTAATTATTTGAAAAGCTTTTGCGTCTATATGGCGCCAGTCCATGCCCGCTAAACTGACCCCCCGGGTAATTCATTTCAAAAGCTCAGTTTATTCATCACGCGGTATCATCATCATCTTCATCATCGTCTTCCGATGCAGTATCGTCTTCCACATCCGTCTCATCATCATCGAACTTCCGCATCAAGCCGGCAACTGGCGGTAGCACCGGCATGGCCACGGAGGACGAGCGTGACAGTTCCTGTGAGTTTTCCATATTTGCAGCTTGCATCTGAACAGCGGTGTGCAACGCTCCAAAGTCGTGTTTTGTAGCCTGCGGGGACGAGAGAGACATGAGCGAGTATACGGCTTCTTGTTCGGATACGCCATTTGCGGTTTGCAGGGAAGAATGAGAAGGGGAAGGTTGACCCCCGACGCTAATGGGCGGGAGTTTGAGCGGGCCCAGCGCAAACGATGGTCTTCTGTATTCGTGATTCTGGCTTTTCCTGCGCTCTTTGGCTCGTGACAATGCCACCATAAGTGCAGTATGTGCGCTCGACTCCTCATCAGGCGAAGGCATCGAAATCTGTTGCTTTTGTTGGTGAGGATACAGATTCAGATCAAAAGATCCGTGGCGCAGACGCACTCGGGGCTCGATTTGCGGCGATGCCTGGAGTGTCTGTAAATTGAGATTTGTGCGGGGCGCAGAGGTTGCTGGACTATTAGTACTGGCCATTCGAGTAGGTGATTCCTTATTTTGCAGATACGTGCCGCCAGTGAAGTCCAACTTTACGGGTGAAATGCCGCCACCGTTTTTCTCGCGTTGCTGTAGCGATCCAAATGCCAGGCTGAGCCGGCTTTTGAGCTGCGAGCTGATTTCGCCCAATTCCTTTTTATTAGGGCTGGAGTCCTCGGTGAATAGCCGTTTCCCTGGGCTGAAATACTGCGGCGTTTTCATGAGTTTTGCTCTGCGCGGCGTATCATGGCCGTCCGAGTCGTCGTCATGATGATTTCCTGGAGTCTTAAGCACAAGATTTGCTGAAAATGGCGATAATCCTGCTTCAGGAGACCTGACCACACCCGAATTGCTTCGTTTCAAGCCGGGACTAAAGGGCACCGCGTCGTGCAAGGGGTCAGGGGTCGAAAGTCCTGCCAGTAATCTTTTGCGAGCTTTTGCCGCTGCAGGGGGCGTTGACGGAGCTTCCATACGCACGATTTTTGGTGGTTTAGGAGACGACGTCGGGGTGGAGTTTTTCGTGCTCATAAAAGAAATATGAGGAAAAAAAACGTCTTTGTTTTATTTGTTTCGATTAAAATTAGAACCAGCGAAATGTGATGGATTTTTGCTCAATGAAAAATGTTCAAATGTCTTTTGAATTTGCTTTGCTCGAAAACGGTCTGGCGTCTTAGAATAACAAGCAGCAACAACAGCAACAACAAGAACAACAAATGAGACGATTTGCACCAACTGTTAGGATGGTGTTTAAAGTATTATTGGAAAATAATATCGAGCTTGGATCTTTGAAAAAAATTCCACGTTTTCAGTGGTAATGTCTAGGAGTAAAAACACGAGAGATATATGCAATTAATATCCCGTGCAATGGCAACTGTCAATTTGTTATGCTATATTTCAGCCTGCAATATAGAAATAGGGGCTTTGTTTGAAATGAAAAAAAAAACCCCCAACAATTATAAATGTTTGTGTGATTGTTTCTGTGTTGTGTGTTTTGAACGAAAGCCAGGCTTGAATGTTTGGTGTTTGGTGTTTTTTTTTTTTAACCGTGACCTTTTTTCCCTGCTTGGAGAAGTAAACAAGTGAGGGTGTCCAGCAAACTCCGCAGAATTCCTTATTTAAGCTTCAGCACCACGTCTTGCACCAGAATACTCTGAATTTTTATTTGTTTATATATAATAGAGTGAGTTGGAACTAAATTTAGAAGACCTGTGAATTGAAAAGCAAACTTGAAAAAAAAAAAATCAGAAAAACAATGCAATTTGAGAAACTTAAAAAGGTGTGGCCTGTGCCTCGACTTGCCGTCAAAGTGGGGAACTCTCAGTTCCCGCAAAAGCCTTGTTTAGTGAGATAGCCAGCGCCGCTGCGGGTCACGTGTTTCCTTGTTAACAGTTTGCGCAAGAGAACAGGTTTCACAATCAAATTTAGCAGATTCAGGCAACCTTGATTGGAAAAAAAATCTAGGTTTTCAGTAGTAAGTAGAAACAAGAATTTCATGGAAGGATTCTCTATCTTTTATATAGTAGGTATAAGATAGGATGTGAAATGGTAAAGGTGCGGCACAGCGGCTCTGTCTTTAATCACCGCCATGTTTTTTGAAGGATCAGCCGTGCCAGCACTTTTTTTGGGTAGGCCTTTACGGAGAACTTTTAAGAACACTAAAAAATAAGACTACTATGTAAAATTAATCATTGAATCTGATGTGAGACGAAAGTGATAAAGGAAAAAAACACACTCTCTCGTTTTTTCGTTTTTCCCGTTGGTTTTGATAGACTCCAAAGATTTTTGTATGGCTGCAGACGACAAAAAATCCTACTTCTATGTTTTCGTGGAGAGTCTATCGGTCTTGCAATTTTTTTTTCGTCAAGGGAAAATCGGTTGAATGCTATATGGAGTCATTCAAATATTCGACCTGGTTCTATCTCGCGAGACGATATATGGAGTAAAACCGTTATAAAGAAAGCCCGGAGTATGCGACGTGATTTGGTTGAAAGATAAAATTATTCTGAAATGAGATGATATGAGTCTCGAGAAACTCATTTAAGGGAAATTCTTGGCATTAAAACCCCTCCTCTAGATTGATGCTGAGGTTCCAAGAATATGATCAGTTGAGTGCATTATTCACATCGGTGCTGGTAACAACACATTTTCTTTCTCTCTTTCATGCAATTATTGCTCATTTCAACGTTCGCTACCAAAGGCTCTTGAAGTTTTGCCACGAAAGTGCAATCGCTAGGTCCTTGTGATCAAGCAAGCATACTAAAACGTTTTAACACCACATTTGGTGAATAATTTCGTTATGAAACATGAAAAAATACCACAAATATTACCCCTATACCGATAAGATATAAGAATTTTATTTTACTGCGTGGTTGTTTACTGATTTAAGTCCAATAATTCCAAAAAAACCAAAGATCAAAAGCTGCCCCAAATCCATCGAAATTCAGCTTCACTCACACACCTGACCTGCATGTACGCGCCTGAGTGCTCGCGTATCATCAATCTAAATTCGCACATACAAACAAACAGTCCCGCAAAACAAAAACTTAAAAAAAAAAAAACTAATAAATTAAATTAATGATACAGATGACTGAGCCACAGAATACGCCGCTGGCAGCTCAGCTCTTAAGAAAAGCACAACGACTCTCCCTTGTTGGAGCTAGCCGTTCCATTCACACACAAAGAGCGGCCAATAATCCAGAATCAACAAAACGACGGCTGACACTTTTACTGACCCCTGCTCTGAACAAAAGGCTCAGTTTATATGGTAGCGGGGGCCCACCACCGACTCATAGTGGATCCAATGGGGCCTTCACAGAATCCTCACAACCGGGATTATCTACTCCGTTTTCTCTGCAAGGATACACGCCGTCGTATTCGCTTCAAACCAATGCTTTGGGTACCACACGAAAAGCAGACCCGCGGCCGCTTCGGGATAAAAGTTATCAGGGGTTGATTCTGAAAGAAATCTACGATTTTTGCGTGGGAAACCGATTTGAGCTTGAAACTGGCCATCCAATCACGCCAAAAACGCTAAGACAGCCCACGCAGAAGGACTTCGTGCTTCTTTTCCAATTTTTGTACGGCAAGCTCGATCCAAGCCACCGCTTCACGCGCTCGGTTGAATCCGAAGTGTTTCTTCTACTAAAAATTTTGGGCTACCCGTACTTGGATGGCATTAACCGCTCGTCTATAAGTGCAGTTGGTGGCCAGAATTGGCCTGCATTTCTTGGAATGTTATACTGGCTAGTAAAAGTCAATTTGACTATGCTGGACCTCCAAGAAGACCTTTTGGTTGCACCCGACGATATATTCGATAAAGTATTTATCAAGTATGTTCTCTCCTCGTACACTGCATTTATCGAACAAAAGGAGGACTACTCCGAATACTATGAGACCATGAAATCAGAGTATGACGCGGCCAAGTCTGCTCTTGCTTTACAGGCCGACGAAAAACGTCAAGAACATCGTGAACTCACCGAGAAATTTAAAGACGTGAGCTCCCAATTTAATGAGGTCGAAGAGGCAAGGGAAAAATCAAAAGCATTGGAAAACGACTTAAGGCAGTTTTCTGAGTATATGCGCAAAGTGAAGGAGAGACAAACTCAGTGGAAACACATTTTAGACCAGGTGGAAAATGATATCGCCACGGCATCCCTGAAACTTGAGGAGCTAAGTACCCAACGAAAGGCCCTTGAGGACTCCATTCTCAGAAAAGGATTCTCTATAGATGAGATCGATAATCTCAATTTAGAGAGAGATAAAGTTTCACGTGTTTTCGATACGGTCTCCAATAGGATTGAGGATGTGAAGGTAATTTTGTCTCAAAAAGATCGCGATACTCACCAAAGCCTCCAAAGTCTCCAGAATTTCATCAACCAATATAATTCAATGACGCTGAGGATACCGTCCAAGGACGGCGATGGATACGAGCTTGTCATAAACCCAGAACTAACCAATGGCGATGGCTCGGCGTCAATAGAACCCGATACCATTTTGAATAAGATGGTGAGAATCGAAAAAATCAAGCTTTTAGAAATGAGGGCCGAGCTCAAACAAGAGTTGCGGAAAGTGGAGGAAGAAACAATCGAAGTCAGTGACTTGGTTGATCAGATATCTGAACACATTTTTTTCCAGAAGGAACAGGTGGAGGAGGTGAGCGATGATTTGACAAAATCAAAAGAAATTCAAACCGAAATCTTTGACCTGATGACTCAAGACAGCTCGGCGCTCCATGAACGGAGTGAAACACTCAAACGTGAATTACAGGAGATGCGCATACAAGCGAACAAGGGCATAATCGAGGTTGAGACGCGTAATAAAAACTTGCTTCTCAAGCGCACGGAGTCGAAGTATGCCATCCAGCAAGAACGAGCGCAATTACACGAGACGGTAGTTCAGATGCTTCAAGAGGTGGTCAAATTCAAACTTACTATTCAAGAGAAATTAGAAGATCTTGAACTATCTACATTAGACGAGCTTGAGGCCGAGTTGCAAAAGCATCTGGAGAATCCATAGATGCTGTGCTTACGTAGTGACCGTGAGTGTTTTCCGGTGTGCGTATATTCCTGATACGACATATGCAACTACTAATATATACAAGCTAGAATTCGTTCGTCAACCACATCTGTTTTCTCTTACGTCTATCTTCTCTCGCAAGTCTTCTCTTTTCTGTCCACTTTGTCTCCTGCTCCGCAAGCTGCGCAAGCACCTTTTGTTGCCTGTCCTTATTGGCACCAGTGATCACGTTCACTTTTTTGGCATCGACACTAAACTTGGCCGCCAACTTGGCAATGCTCCATTTTTCAGGGTTTTCGTTTCTCAATGCTATGATTTCTTGCACGATTTCTGGGGTCAAGCTGTTATCCCTCTTGGTCGTGTATATGATGGGCATTTCGCTGAGCTCCTCAGGTGTGTATGTTTTGAATTTTTCGGCCAATACCGTCAACCGAGGGTCATTTGCTGGCAAAAAGGCCCTTGGTGTTTCTTTCACTGTAGGCATGGATGCTGGCGGATTGTATATGAGGCCCTGCGTAGGCACTGGCTTGATGTTGAATTTCGATCTCACCGCATTGTACTTGTTGACCGGCTGTGTTTCATGCGGTAAGCTCTTGATCGAGAGATTACGTGTGCATGTCCTGAACATTTTCGATAAGGTGTCAACGTATGATTATACTTACAACAGTGTTGCACTGAAAAATACAAAAATTTTCGGTCGTGCCGTGGCAAATATCGTGCGAGTATTTTGGCTGCGAGACAAGGAAAAAATAAATTGATATGAGTTACGTAGCGTGGTGTTTTGACGGATCAGCTGCCGCAAGATTTGGAATATGGGGGTTTATAATGAATCATAAAATTTGCACTTATATAGTAAAGCTTCCAGAGTTCTTCTTTCTAATCTCTACATTTTTTCCCAGATATTGGGAAATGCCAGGTAGTTTACGAGGCTTGTTGTTGTGATTCTGCCGTCAAATGCAGGTTAGAGACATTGCGTCGCGACGGAAAGACAATAAACACACCACCATCTCGGTCGTCTGAATTGATGATGATGATCAATTTTTTTTAAAAAATTTCACATTTTATAAAGCAAAGCAAAATCATCTTTCAAATTCTCTATCACTAATAAGGTACTGTATAGATCGAGCCCCGAGCAAATTTTGCATACCGTGACTCTTCTAATTGTTTGGATTGATCACGCACACTTGATTATGCTCTTCTTTATTGTGTAATTTATCCGGGATTTAACATTATAGTTGCAAGAAAATTGGTGAGAATTGATATCGGTTCCCTTAAGTTCATTTAATTTTTTATTAAATTGTAAACAAAATCTTTGATTCTTGTAATTTACACGAAGACATCAAGCTGAAATTGTCGTACCAGCCAAAGAACACACAGAATCGAATTGCCTGGGCTGTCGGCTATTTTTGTAAGAATATGGAAAGTAAACAATCTCCAACTTCATTTTCAAATGGTCTCATGATTGAAAATCCGTCTTCAAAATCAAGGCAGGACAAGCCGAGATATAACTTGAATAGGATATGAGCATGCCGAAAGAAGGAGACTTATTTGCCAATGTAGACAGATTTCCAATAAATGCTCATGTGCTTTGTTTATGGCAAATTGCCAAATTGAAAAACTATTCGTTTTTTTTTTTTTTGAAAACTTTTGATTGATTTGCTCACCAGTCATAATAAACAAAGCGTGAGCTGTCGTACCCTTAGAAGAAATGAGCAAAAAACGTATTCATGTCTGGAAACGAGCAGGTTTAACCTGGGTGAACATATCACAGACTTTGTCCAAGAAAGCACGAATAATGAACTATTTAAGAGCTTATAAATTATCCACTTGCGAATTTAAAGATATCTACAAAGCAATCTGATTATATCCTCTTATTTAATGATTTAGAGGGGGAAAAGAAAAAAAGAAAAAACACTTACCAGGTGAACGACGGAAAAAGGCGAAACGGGAAAGTCACAACAATGAAACGCGCTCAACGTACCAAAACAGTATTCTATTGTTAGAAATAATCAAATCATAACAAGAAAGCCGATAAATGCAGATGCTAAGTAAACAACCGTCAAATGGGAATTTATAATCAGCTTATACCCAGTATTTGCTATTGTCACAATTAAGTCTAGTGGGATACTAAATACACCAAAATGCAACTTTACAATATCATTTCTACTTTCATTTCGGCTCTCATGTTCGCTGCTTCTGTTAATGGCGACACCTGGACTGAACTAGACTCAACAACCACCACCACAACTTTTACAACCACACTCACTACTTCTATTGCCATGAACAGATCAGGGAATGAAAAAAGCCAGATTTTCGAATTGACTATGCTCTCTCCAATTAGGAAAGAAAAGATATTTGTTGGTGAAACAACACCTACTTCAAATGCCATTCAAAACTCCAACCCCGAAAATCTTTCACCGGAAACAAGGTCTGTTTCTCATATCATCAAATGCTGCCAAATGAAACATACGAGTGCCTTGACAAGTCAAACCGTCTTTGATGCCGACTATATTACGACCAGAAGTGGGTGTCGCTCAAGTACAAGACCCGCGGAACCTTCCTCTTCAAGCACTATCAAGAAATCTTCTTCCAGTACTGGGGGTGCTGGTAGAATAGGGTTAGCACTGAGTGGTCTTGGTTTGATTGCAGCAATTTTAGTTTAATCATGTTCCGCTTGCCATTTTTTTTTTCTTTTCCTTCCTTTTTTAATGTCATAATTAGAAAATTCTCACCGTTAAAAACGGCGTCCATTCATATCCTTCAAATAATTATCTTTATCCAACACGTAGTATTCTTTTTCCGACAATCCTGTTGGGATTTTTGGGGGCACGGGAGGTTTATTTTCTTCGCCCTCATTTTCGTTGTTGATCCTCTGAAATACAGAGGGTGAAAACTTGGTATGCTGAGGCAAACGCCATGTGCCTTCCCCGAGATACCCGGAATTTTGCCCCTCGCTATCTTGAAAGCGCTTGGGAGCGCCTTGTAAAACTGTGCTTCTCGAAAGATGTTCGGAAGGAGTAGGCGCATAGTACCGAGGGTCGATTTCGTTTGGATTTAACGAGTGCTTCTCGCGTTCTGTGGCCATAACAGTGAGCGATTTGACCGGCTGGTCCATATGGTATACTTTTGTAGGAATCAGATCGGATATATCGGCATCGAGCTGGAAATTCTCCGCCGAAAATGGAATGCTGGTGGTGTCAATAGATGGCATCATCTCTGGTGGAGGTTTACGGCGAGATTTTGTCGGACTCAGAGACCCTGATCTGTTTCCATAAGCAAGTTGCCTTTGTGAATCCACAGTAAGAGAGCCAGATGCAGAATGCGGAGGTGGTACTGGCAGATAATCGTCTGCTGGTGGCAGAAGAAGCCCGATTTCTGCCAGAAGATCATCAAGATTTCCTAGAGGTGACTCGTTTGCCTTTATTCCCAGTTTTTTCATACTCATCACCGACAGTTTACCATTTTCATGGGCCCAGAGCGCAGTGATGGGCTCCTTCGCCATGAACTTATCCTTTAACTTAGAAAACCGGCCTGTTTTCTGCTTAGGCGTCTCTACAAACACACGGTTGTCGTCTTGCTCATCATAGACACGTGACTGTGGGCTCGAGGAGCGGAAAAAGGCGGTTTTTTGTGCTTGTAATTGGTGTGGAGATGTAACGAAAACTTCATCACTAGCGTTTACAGGGTGCTGCAGATGTGACACAACAGGCGCACTGTGACGGAACGTATCCACATGTTCTAGTGGCTGGCGGATATCTTGATCCACGAGAAAATCATTTTGGGAAACTGAGGGGGCGACTTTTGGAGGTGGTAATGGCGCACTGGGGTAAAACGTCATTTCTAGGAAAATCTTACCTGCATATTTTCCTTTGAACGACAAGTCATGCCATCCATCTAAGATGTATTTGCCCGATTCTTGGAGATGTGCTGGATCCAGAAAAACAGTCAGACAGTCGATATCTGTGCCACCAACTGGCGTTGGATCGTTCTTTGTTTCGTCTAATACATCTAGCCTCATGATCGGTTTCCGGTCTCGAGAAAGCTGGAACCTGATTTCATGGGTCCACTCCGGGGTCTGGCCCGCCCGGAAAAGGGCTGGCGTTTTCTTGGCCACGGTATTGAGCCGTAGAAGAACATATGGCGACTGTTTATCGAGTTTCCGTCGATTTGGAAGGTGTCTGGCACGACACACCATCACCACCAATGTACCATCTGCAGTTTCTGGATATTGTGACATGGTATGGGTATGGTTTGCGGGAGAATTGAGGGTATTTGTAAGAAGTTGAAATGCCAAAAGCCGTAGAAAAGTCGTTTAATTAAAAATAAATTTGTGTTTCGATAAGGCTTTGTGGCTTTTGTTGGAGAAATATAATTATACTAGTGCGTGTGGCTATGCTGGTCAGTCTTGAGGTATGGTTCTGCAGCAAAGAGGAAAGCACGTATCGAGGGGATAATGATTATCTTTTTACTTTTTTTTTTTCTATGACGTGAACTTTACCAAAACATTCATTGCGCGAAAGCGTGACAGACTTTTTTGAAAGAAGTTTTTTTTTTTCGATCCGTTACACGAAACTTCTATCAGGGCCCAGGCACCGTGGCTGGTTTGTTTGGGAAGCGGACCGATCGGGAAGTTCATTACTATACCGCATTCGGAAAATAATGATTATATGCAGATAAACATATTTTCTCTGGTTTGTGGTCGCAAGCAGTTTTTGTGTTGATGTATAGAATGTTTCATTACTTGCATTAAAAACAGTAGTGTTTTTTGGATTCATCCTGTTGACTTGAGAAAGTTTTTTTTTAGAAAAAAACAGGGGGTCAAAGGCAAGTATTTATTTGATTTTCGCAGTTCTCAATTGCAGACCAAAAACCAAAGTACGCGGTTGGAATGATTGCAAATTGTTTGCGCAACTAATACGATGCAATGCGAGGAACGACTTTTCAATGAATAAACTAAATTCACCTACTTGAAAGCTGGCAATTTGCATGTACGAGAAGAAATATTTAAAACATTCTGCAAAGACGTTTCTAAAACACACACATTTTTTTCTCTCTCTTTTCCAAAATTTTTGAAAACCCTTCCTATCATTTGAATACTGGAACAAGTACTTCAATAATTAAAATTTCAATTACTCTATATACTCACCACCTAAATCCCCTGGGTTCATCCCCTAATATACGAAAGCTTCCTGTTTACTTGGAAGTGTCGACAACATATCTTCCCAAGATCTTACCCTCCTCCATCAACTCGTAGATCTTTGGCAACTCGGACAAACCAACGATTTTAATTGGGCACTTGATCAAGCCTCTGGCAAAGAAGTCAATGGCCTCGGCGGAGTCAGCTCTGTTTCCAACGTAGGAGCCCTTAATGCTCACGGATCTGACCACAGCTTCGAAAACAGGAGTAACGACTTTAGCGCCTGCTGGCAAGCCAACCAAGACAGCAACTCCGGTAGGTCTAAGGTACTCAACAGATTGAGCAATGGCCTTCTCCGAAACGGAAACATTGATGGCACCATGTGCACCACCGTCAGTAGCAGCAATCACGTCTTTCACAATGTCTTTGCTGGTTCTGAAGTCGACAAACTTTTCTGCACCCAAAGAGTTGCAGAACTCCTTCTTCTCATCACCACCGTCAATTGCAACGACACGGTAGCCCATGGCAGTGGCGTATTGAATGGCCAAAGAGCCCAAACCACCACCTGCACCAGAGATACACACCCACTGACCAGCCAGCAAGTCTGCAGTCTTCAAGGCCTTGTAAACAGTGATACCTGCACACAAGATAGGAGCCACCTGGGCCAAATCGGCACCCTTAGGGATTCTAGCTGCCTGGATAGCATCGGCAGTAGCATATTGTTGGAAAGAGCCGTCGTGAGTGTATCCAGACAAGTCTGCTTCGGCACAATTGGACTCGTTTCCGTGCTGACAGAGCTCGCACAGCAAGCAAGAGCCGTTCAACCATTTAATACCGGCAAGATCGCCGATTTCCCAGCCTCTCACGTTTTTACCCAATGCAACGACTTCTCCTGCACCTTCGTGACCTCCAACAAGAGGCAATTTCGTGGGCAAAGGCCAGTCACCTTTCCAAGCATGGAGATCGGTGTGACAAACACCAGAGTACTTGACATTGATCAAGATTTCGTTTTCCTTTGGGGTAGGAACAGGGATATCCTTGTATTCCAAAGGACCGCCGTTTGTCTCGAAGACAACAGCCTTTTGCGTGGTTGGAAGCGACATGTTTCGAATAAAGTTGTTTTTGATAAAGTTGTTGTTGTTAATCGCACTGATTCGAGTGAATGCACTGATTCTTGAATTAAATGCGAGTGTTGTTGATGATGATGAGAGAAAACGAAACATGGATGTCGGGAAAAATAGCACCCTTTATATATGGGTGCTAATTTATAGATTGCGGTGGGCCGACAGCAATTAGCCCGCCGTGCTGATCCGAACTCATGCGCGTCCTACAAGCGCATATTCCTATAGACGGCCTGCGCCAAGGTGGGGTATGGGCTTAAGCCCATGCGCTTGGATGGGCCCGCGTGAAAATGGGCCCATTTGTTTGTCAATTTACTAAGTTAAATTTCATAAGGGAACTTTTACAAGAAAGAAATTGAATAGAATTGGAAACTTCAAAATGCAAACACTTATTGTTACTCAAATTTACAATAAAATATCATGTATTCTAGTTTATCCCCGTTGCCCCGAAAGTTAGTGCGAAGCGCGAAAAAGAAAACACACCTGGCTCTGCCGTTTCACAGTGCTAAATCACGCCACCTTGTAAGCGCATGACATGGGCTACACGCAGCAGCGGATGGAGTAATTTAAGCCAATTTTGTAATATTGTATTTACTAATTTTTTTTGTTTTACCCCGGATATCGTGGTCACATAATGCGTGATTTTCCTCCTCCATCATATAATTTTATTTTTCGTTACGATGTTATCAAGCTCGGTTATCGGATTTATTCAACACTCTGTTCCAGTACACGCACTTAGACGAGGCTTTATTTTCCCGCAACAGCAATAGCAGCAACAACTTTTTATACAAAGCAAATGTTAGACTTGAAGCGGAATAATTTTTAATAAAGGGCTTGGATAATTCTTCAAATTTAGCTACTCCAGCCTGCAAATGAAACCAACTTGGAGTTTCTTTTTTTTTTCTTTTTTTTATTTTCGTAAATTACTTCATTGAAGGAAGTTCGCGTGATCAGTCGACGCAAGGGTGGCTTGATCGCGGGAAGAGCGTGGTCCGAAAATGGCGCTGTTCACACGCAGTTGGCTTTGGTGAACAGACGGTTTATTGTTTTCATGATGAAGTTGAATTGCCTTTGACTAGACTTACTCTAATCTTACTGTGGTAGTAGGGATAGCTTTTTGCTTATTAATGTTTTTTTTTCTCATCAATTAATTGTTTCATGAGCTTATTTCCTTTGGACGTTCCAGCAAAAGGGGGAAAGCCTTAGAATAGGTAATTATTACCGTACCCAATGTTTACACATCTCATACTATTTACCAGCACAATTCATTTTCATAAGGTAAGTTTAGTAAAATCATCAATAATTTCGCTAAATTAAAATTATAATGCAAGTACACAAGGCTGTTGCATTTATTTATTGGGCCACTAAATTGCACCCACGAAAAGACTGAGGGTTTTTAACCACACAAGTAAAAATTTATACAAACGTTTCTCGCTACCAATGAGATAATTATTCTCTTCCTTCTCCTGTTAAACGTCAAATGTCTTTTTCTATACTGCACCTTGTCGGCGTATTATTTTGTTATGGCACAGACGTGATTTAACTGCCCTCAACAGCCTTCGCGTTACTTAGTTGATCAGCTGAAGAAATTAGGACAGACCCGATTTCCGAAACAGTACTACTTTTGTTTATGATAAAGAACCTGAAGAAGAACAAATATCAACCAATTTTCTCAAAAAACAACAGAAGAGATCTTGTTCTGGACGGCACTAAACCAGGACGGACCCATATTAGTATCACGTGACCCCATCAACCGCATCGCTGGACCCGTTAATCAAGGTGCAAAATCCACAAGCATACAATTATAAAAAACACAACAACACACACACATGTCGTTCAAGAACAGGTCAGCCAACCGCGTGCTTTTGCCGTTTGGACTAGAACATGCAGATGTCCTTTCACAAGGCCAGGAGACTGAAGGCCCTATTCTAGAACTCCCAGTACATGGCCCACTTTCAGGCTGTGAAGAATCATGTGCAAAACAAGCCCTTGCATTATCGAAACTTTTATACGACGGTCCATTTTTTACTGGTGCTACTGAAACCACAAATGCAGTGCCAGCATCTGACTCGATCGAGCGGTATTCTGATCGGTACAAAAAAGTAAAGAAAGTAACGCGGTCGATTGACGATTATCCTTACCAACTCGAGTTTTTCCCCGACGAACTTTACTCGGTGATGGGCATTTCTAATAAGAAAAAGAGGCTTTTGCTTTCCACATTTAAGAATGATGGTGGTCTTGCACAACTCGATGTACAGCCGGAGGGAGAGAGTGCAGAAATGATGCTTGAAAAATTAAAGAGTTTGGCCGAAGATCTTGATGCAGACCCTAATAACCAACAAAACGAGGAGGAGGTTGAGGAAGATGATATGGACGACGAGTTTGAGGAGGACGATGATGACGATTATAACGCAGAAAAATATTTCGACGACGACGGTGACGATATGGGCGATGATGATGACGGCGAGGCTGCGTTTTAAGAAGCTCAAAAAAACAAAATGTATATTATTAGTATTTAATACAATTCGGGAGAAAATCCCCTACTTGGCAAATAAGAAATTTATGAAACGTATTGCTTCATATCTAGCTTTAACTATCCTTACCAAATCGGAGCTTGTAAATGGAGCCAAAAAATGTATTACGGGTTGAGTGAAAAGATAATATACTCCAGCTGAAGAAAAATGCCTTTTCTAGAAAATTTACTGTAACTCAAAACCACTGCACAGTCTCCCATTGCGTACTTATTCGATCCAGCCAACAGTCTACAAAAAAGCACACTGCTTTTTCTTTACATATGGAAAGGTTACAACCTCAATGTTATTTCGTGTATTTTCATCCACCCATGCTATGCTAAATGTCGAATTCGACCGTGGCCACGGAATTACGGCCACCCACATTCTCTAACCACCGGCCAAGTCTGTGCTCTTTACTAGTGGCCACATACACCACCAATTTTTTCTCACTACTGATTTCAGCACCATCGATCTTAACCACACATCCTTTGACAGGTACTGTACCCACAAGCGAAAAGGAGCGGAAAGATTCCGTTTCTACCCGCCACAATTTGACCTCGCCACTGTACGAGCCTGTGAAAAAAAGATCACTATAAGGAACGGCATATACCGCAGTGATCCAGTATGGTTGTCTCTCAGGAATCTGTCTTTCTGCAATTTCTGCGCTGGTCTCAGCACTGGCCTGTGTAGGTTCAAATTGTGGGAGCAAGCCATGGGCCACTTTTTCCGTGTAAAGTGCTTTTTTCTTGCCCAACGACCAAAACGACACATTTCCGTTATCGGATCCCGTGATGAAGTGTGTCTCGTCAATCATTGCAACGGCCTCAATCGAGCCCTCACTGTAATGTGTATTTTGTTGCTCGCCATCCTTTTTACGAGATTTCTTTTCGGAATCTCCTCCACGGAATGTCAACCGTGACTCCTCGGCGATTTTCCAGTACATCGCCGTCTTGTCCCGCGAGCCGACGGAAACACAGCTTTCACGCGACAAGGCCGCAATATCGGTGATGTTATCTTGATGTCCATATAATATTTCCAACTGTGCATGCTGGTTGATGGAAAATGTGCGGATTCTTAAATCGCCGCAAGCTGCGTAAAGCTGGTCAGTACCTCTACGGAACGTGATGGCATTTACCGAAGCGCGTGTTTCCAACACTTTGAGGCACGAAAGGTTCTCCGCCAGCCAAATAATGAGGCGTGCGTCTTGGCCACCGGTGACCACAAAGCGGCCATCGTCAGATGCAGCAACACAATTAATTTGGTCATAGTGATGATTAGCCGCAGGGTTTTTGCGGTTTATCTGCAAGAAACGGGGACCTCCCTTTGCGTGTTTTATTCTTTGTGGCTTACTATGCTTTCCGGCACGCCATTTGATTAATTCCATGTCCTTCGACACCGTGTAAATATATGGTAGTTGTACTGCAAGACCGGTCAAGTTCTTGGACCCAACCCGAGTCAGTGATGCGGTCTGTTCGCCAATTTGCTGCTCGATCTTGTTGCCGAAAAATTTATACATTTTACCCTTATTTTCTGCAACGTCATCTTGCAATCGGCGGGCCAAAAGATCATCATCCAAATCCTGCGCATCGTAGTCGTCGCCCGTGATTTCTTGCTCCTTCAAATTCTGCAAATACTGCTTAGCAAGTCTTCTACGCTTATCGGCAGCATTCTCCTCCATGAACTCTTCATCTGACGAAATATCGCCGTCTTCACGCTCATATTTCAGTTCTTTATCTGACCCCAGCATTCCTTCGTCTTCAGATTCGCTGGAAATCTCGGAATCTCGTCCAGATGCAGCGGCTGGTGCACGCTTCTTTTGTGCTGCAGGTTTTCCCTTAGCATTTCTTTTCCGTTTACGTGAAGGGTCCGAGAGAAAGGGATCGCCGGCCATGTTTTGTGTGTGTAAGTTGTAATTTCCAGATCCTATATGATTTTTTTTTTTGACTACGATTTAGCACCCCATCGCTGCGCTGGGCTGGTCACGTGCCGCGCACACCGCTTTCATTCCTCCACCAGGCCTATATCTGGAAAAGGCGGGCCACTATTGGTGCCAATTTTTTTATGTTATTTTTTTTTTCTTTTATGAGATTTCCTAATCCTGGAAATTCACACTCTCCTGTCAAGTTTCACTATTTTCATCTTTTTTTTTTCACTCGTAGCTGTTTTCTTTAAGCATCTCTGTTGTATGTACAGTGGTCTGCATTTCCGTTGGCCTCGCGATCTTAGGGAAATCAAGTTACAACATTTAAATTTCATGAACAAAATTACTCTTTATTTTTTATTGTTTTCATGATTTATCTCAATAAATAGATTCTATTTCTACTACCTCCTTCATCTTCACGGATCACCTGCGGCCACGACTAATCGTCTATGTGAATCTTGAGGCTTGTCCCTCCCAAGAATCTGACTAAGCAAAACATTCCTCTTTTAAAAAGCCACGCCTCTAATCCTCCAATAAATGCTCGATATCGTGGTCTTCTGCCGCGTCGTAATTACCCTGGTGAAAGTCCCTAAGTTGTTCAGCAGATTCCCGCAAAACTTTCTCCTGGCGTTTCACAGTTCTTCTGGTGGCCTTACCCCAGCCAAAAGCCTTTGCCTCCTTATCCAACTGCTCGATCTTCTCAATCTCTTGTTTCTCCTTACGTTCTTCTTCCATCTCCTTCTCCTTTTTGTCGATTGCAAGCTGTGTCTGTATATGTCTTTGTTTGGCCCACGTGGAGTAGTAGCCTCTGATAAAGATGTAGATGCATACAATCATAGTCAACCGAAGGTATTTCTGGAAAGATTCCTTCTCCACATAGTTGTATATGAAGGCAAAGGGTGCGTCTGGTTTCTCCATTTTTTTGTCTTCTTTTTTAAATTTGTCCTTTGGTCAGATTTTTAATTGTTCTGTATGTTTTTTCGTGTTGTAGATTTAGGCGAAAAATCGGCGGAGAGGCTCGGTACGCGACTGCCGAATCTTTGGACCGGCACCGTGCATTTTTCAACATGCTAAGCGCAAAAATACTTTGGAGCTGGAATTTGGGCGCAAGTAGTCAGAGAAGATATTGGAAGAATTTCTAAAACTGACTGTTAAGGCGTTTGGGAAACTAAAAAAACTCTTCAAATCTGTTATTTTATGTGTTTAGTATTCAAAATGGCTGAGTGGTATTTCCCCTACTATCATCGTCACGTGCGCACCCAGCTTCTTTGGGCTTCCACGGCCGCCAAAACTTCAAAACGGTAATTATATCGGAAAAATTATATTAATTGCGAAAACCAAAATCTTTTTCCTTTTATCTTTTCAAATAAATCTCTTGATCTTAGAAATCTTCTATCCAAGTGTGACAATTACGGACTCTCGTTATTTGTATTTGATCACGTGACCCACACTCCCATCTGCGGCCTTCGTCACCATGTTTAAGTCTTAAGCACAACCAATTGGTCTTATAAACACGCCACCATGGAAATTCTTGAAGAAAAATATACTAATTCTGCCGACAGATTGGATAAGCCATCACAGTACTTGATACGAAAGTCTGTCAGAAGGGGCAATTTCGATAATATTACACGGGCCTTGCACCTGAAGACGGTATATGTGGGAAACTTGACTCATTTCACAACAGAGGAACAAATCCACGAGCTTTTTTCAAAATGCGGTACCATCAACAGAATTATTATGGGGCTCGACAGAAATAAACTAACACCTTGTGGGTTCTGCTTCGTCATCTATAAAAAAGAAAGCGGGTCTTTAAATGCAATGAAATTTTTGAAGGGCACTTATTTGGATGGTCAGAGTTTGGAAATCGATTTGGACCCTGGTTTTCAGGAAGGCCGTCAATTTGGAAGAGGAATCTACGGCGGTCAGGCCAGTCAAGAAATTGATCACAGTGCTTTCCCCGGAGCAAACCCAGGAGGATTCCGTGGGGGATTCCGTGGTGGGTTCCGTGGTGGTATGAGAGGAAGAGGCCGCGGAAGAGGTGGTTTCAGAGGTGGATTTAGAGGTCGTGGTGGCTTTAGAGATTAAATGTCGGAAGAACTTATAGTCTGCCTAGTGTTTGTGCGATGAGCTCAGTTTAACTTACACGGAGTTTTAAATATTGAACTTAGGGAAAGTAAGTACGTTGTCGTGTCTTATGGTTGGGTAAAGACGCTGCTTGCAGGCATCTTCTACCTTGAAATTGAAATATTGGAAGAAAGGCGGAACTAATTATCAAGAAAATGTGCTCTTTCTCAAATTATGAAAATACAAAAATGACCAAAGATTTCATACTAAGATGTAGCTTTCGCGTAGAGGGGCGTTGCAGAAACATTTTTTATAGTGTTTTTATCTAAATATTGATCACACATCTACAAATAGCTCTGTATACCGATGCACTTTGGGAGAATACTACCGGTCTATTCCATGTATATGGATATGAGCTGCTTTTTTTTATAAAAGGTTCCGGAGATGAAACAACAAAAACTGTATTTCCACTTAGCTTGTCAAAATTATACAGTGGTTGTTCGATAATGGTTGTTGAACTATAAAAAAGCGTTGACTGCTGTTATATTCACCATTATTGAGTTGTTATAGTGCTTGAAGAAACAAAGTTGAGAGGAACTCCCACTAAACCTTACCATCTATACCTTTTTAAAGCCATGTACCATGAAATCACTCTCTAGGAAGATTAAACAGGGCTAATTTGACAGATAAAAGTAGTTTGTTTATCATGTGGCCTAAAAGATCAATTACACCACCAACAATTTTGCGTGCATTATAATTCCCTGTATTTTCTAGAGAAAAACAGAACAGTTCGTCCCAAAAGAACACAGATTTATGCTCACCGCAAAATTGGGTACGTTTTTAATAGATTAAAACAATTAACACTACTTCCTTAATGACTTAAAGGAAAAACTAGAATATGAGAAAAATATTGATAGCAAAAAACCAAAATTGATTCCTTATCTTGTTTATAAATTTTTACTGCAATTCACCTTGAGGAGTAACGCCTTTCAATGCAGGTGGCTTTCTGTATGTACAATTTTGTCCATATTCCAGCACAATCACCATGCAAAGAAGTATTTTTGCATAACAAGAGAAGTTTAGAAGATTAGGTTAACTTTTAGACAATGCAATATTGTAATTTAAAATTACTAAAGACAAACATAAACTTGTATGTCTTGGTCAAGAGAGTCGATTTTAAACAAATCAGCGCGACCAGGTTTGGGAGATCGGGGTGAAATGGGTTGCAATTACTTTTGTGTTTCATTCTATCTATATAAGAGCTCGCTTGATTTTCCTCAGAAATGTTTGCTCGCCACCACTTCGTTTTCTCTTAAGTTCTTCCAGAAAACCAGAAACTTTTTTTTTTTTTTTTGAAACTTTTACACAAGATACCAAAAGCAGACTTTTAATTTGTAAAGTAAAGAATCTTCATTTCCCTCAAGAAAAAGATTGACACTTGGAAGAATGCAATTCTCTTTCAAATCTGAATCTCGCCCTCAAAAGGCATATTCAGTTACAGAAGCAAAAACTACCCTTCACGACCCACAATGGGGTTGGAACAGAAGTAATATCAATCAATCTACAGTTTCGGTTTTCGAAAACACAAACAAAACTCAAAAGTTTTCTGAAAATTGTCAATTCGATGGTATTACTGCTACTACTGCCGCAAAAGTAAAAACAGCAACAACCACTGAAACCAGTGCAAACACAGTACAAATCAGAAAATGTGCTGACAACTTTGGAACAGTCGAAAATGTTCCAGATCACAAACTTCTCACTGAATTGAATCAGGGAGACCGTGCTCAATTAAAGGCAACAATTGAAGCAGCCTCACGGGCCTCTGTCGCTTGGTTGAGTGCGCAAAAGCAACAGCCAGAAATGGCTGCGAAATCGGATACAAAAGCGGATTCTTTTTGTGCACCTAAATCCGCGAAATCGGGCACTAATGGGGCCTCCAAGAATGCCTCACCACTGAAAAAGACAACCCGAAAAAAGAAAGGAAAACGGGCCCGTGCGTTGCACAAAGCTCACCGTATTCTTAGCGGCCTCCGTAGAAATTCAAAAGGTAAAGGGAAGGCTGACCAGAACTTTCCTGAAAAACGGGAACATGCCTTAGAACAGCCCGAAGGTGGAAGTACGTCTCAGGCGTCAAAGCTCCACCAAACCTCCTTACTTGAGAATTGGTTGAACGATACTGTTTTGCCTCTTACTACTGCAATTCCAAGGCTGGCTGGACTGCTTGCGGCAGGCCAGGTGGAGTTTGCCCTTGGAGAAAAACCGGCATACATCGTAGTGAATCTGAACGAGGGAGCCAACAGCAGTGTCGAGGCAAGCTGCGGATTCAGCATCCGCGATCGCTGGAATCGGCGGTTCTTCACTTTCAAAAGTAACACAAAGACTTTTCTAGCCAAAGTGCCTGAGTGGCCGGGTAAAGTTCACGCCGCTGCAAAAGATGGAAATGGTTGGCGATCATTTTTACCCAACAAATACTTAAAGCGACCTCGTGACTGGAGTGAGTTTCTATCAGAAAACTTTGGGCCAGCTTACGATGCTAGTTGGCCATACGATTTTGGCCCAGCGGAGTTTTACAAAGTAGAAGCGTACTTTAAGTGTTCTGGAATCGAACAATTGGTTGAACCCAAGTCGGCGATTAAGGCGAGATTGTTAAGTCTAGCTAAACTTGGCCCAATGTTTGAGGCCTCGACGAAGCAAGAAAGTGCCAAAAATAAGTTTTCAAGTTCAAAATTCGAAATGAAGAATGAAGAATTCGGGTACAGAGTGTCTTCTGGGGAACCACAGGATCCTGTCTTCACTACTTCTTACCTAGAGGCGCATAGTGATGATTCTGAACCTGAAATCTCCGCAGTTCCTCATAATATTTCTAAATTTTCGACACCGATTGATTATACTGCTATTTATTCTGGATATTACGCCGGCGGGAGCATCAAGGAAAATGAATGGGCTTCTTGCAACAAACCATCATCTGAAACTACATCTTCTCAACTCCCCCACACTCAATCAAACAGAAAGACTGTGAAATCTGAGTTTGAACCTAGAAACTTCACTCTCGGAAGTAGATGCAATACTTTAGGTCCTTTGTACCCAGAAGACGTACCAGGCTCAAATCTCAGTCAGAAAAAGAGAAATTCTGCTGTTCCGATCTCTTTCATTGAAGTGTTTGATTCTAATAATACCAGGGAATACCTTAATCCTACTTCGTCTTCTTTAAATGCAGATGCCATCGACACCGTGTCACCTTTTGCAGAGCAGACTGGAATTGAAAGTGAATCAGATCGGATTTCGGCTACTCCCAAGATACCACTGTCGTCTCCATCTGCTTTGATAGAGACAAAATCATTAAAGCTCGTTCTGGGAAAGGCTACTGCTTCCAAAAGCAGAAGTATCTTGAGTGATACGCCAAAGCTGTTTTCCAAGACATGTAAAGTCTCTATCTTCAAGTCTGACATTGTTATCGGATATGCAAAAGACGATGAGAGCATCGAAGAAATTTACACGAATAAAATTTCTGCTCCAGTTAGGCCAAAATCAGATAGTCAGATTGCTGAAGAACTTATAGCCAATATGGTTGATCAATACCGCTCTGGTAACTTTGATAGCCCAGACTCGGCAACAGCAGGGGAAGATAGTTTTTGTACAAAAATCAATGAGGTTTACATGGCAGCTAAAGGTATCTCTAGGGAGGATACTAAAGACCTTTACGAAGAATCTTGTTCCGCCGAAATGCTTGCTGAAGCAGAAAAGTATCACAACTACGATGGCTATTACAAACCCCGTCCTTCGTCCGCAGATAACCTCAGGTTTACCGAGATTTCGGACTTCGAAGACAAGGGGCTTGTTGAGCAGTCCAAAGACTCCTTCGGTCTCAAAAGAAATTCGACAACGGCTATTTCTCAGCAGGCAGCCAGTTATCTGTTGAACATTCTCTCGGTTGCAAAGAAAATAATTCTACCAGATGCTCGGACTGAGATTAATACCCAGGATATTATGTCATTGAAGTCCAATGAAACCAATTCTGCTAAATTCCTCCAACAAGAGTTTTGCAACACAAGCCCAACAGAAGCCATTGATACTTCAAAGGTGACATCGTTAACTACAGGACATGCCCCCTTCCAAAGCAATGAATCGGACTCTTCTTCCCAAATTCATGTGGCCACTTCAATTCAGACACATATTGGAACAATTAACTCATCGCTTTTACGAAGAGGAGCCGAGAGTACTTCTCCAAACCTTTCTAAGAATTTGGTAGCGCCTGATTCTAGAAACCTGAGATCAATTGGAAAACTGGCTTCTTCCTCAGGGCAAACTTGTGCCGATTCGGGGAAAATTCAAAAGATGTCACTCTTTTTGAAAGATATGAAACAGAATTCAAAGGCGATGGGGAAAGGTATACCTGAGCCCTTATTAGAACATGACGTTGATACCTCATGTTTAAATTATGTGTGCTTGCCCAATTTGGAAGAATGGTTTATAGATGGTGAGCTTTCTTTTATTACCAAAATGAAAACCGCTTTACCTGAAATGAACGACTTTTCTGATTTTGGGTTGAGAAATCCTGATGAATCGAGAATTAGGGCAGATTTTAAAGAATTTGAACCACTCAAAGATGAAAAAAAGAGAAGAGACTTGGAGGCAGAGTTAAGGAAGAAGTTCGATCAATGTAAAGTAACTAGAGCCAGTATTAATGGTAAGTTTGCATTAAAGAATCTCAGCAAAGCGGAGTTTTCAGAGTGTTTTGATTTCGCTCGTACATATTATGCAGAGATTACTACCAACCGAATTCTTGATTACGCTGAATGGCTATGTGAAATGAGAATGAAAATACTCGGGGCATTTACTATCATTTGCACAACAGGTGAGTTTTTGAAGGACATGATTACCACGATTAAGAAGTCAGATATCTCTCGGGAATCTTTGAGCAAATTGGAAGATGTTTTAATTGAAATCATGAAATCCTTCTCTGATACATTGTTGGTTTTAGAACAGGTTCAATATGCTCTTGTGAAAATGCAGAAATCCCTTCCAAACTATGGTGCTTTGTTGGCCAATTTTGCACGCACGTCATTGTCCGCTAGTTTGGAAATCCTTGACACTTATAACTTTTTATGTGTCAGTAATTTAAGGGACAAGAGTGAAAAGGAGGTACTTCACGCAAAAACCGGGTACTTGAAGTTTATGAAGGAGTTGACGTGGTTAAAGACGAGAAAGAATTTGGATTTCAAGGCTTTGTTTGAGAAGTCTTTGAAGGATTTGCTCGTAGCTTCTCAGATTGTTGGCGAAGGAAGAGAAAATTTAGAAATGCTCACGAAGCAATTATTAGAGTTCATTATCTACCGAAGAGCACGAGTATAGGTGCCCGGATTTCAAATATAAGACACATATGATATAATCTAATAGAATCAATAGCTGAAGAAGGTAATTCTGGTCCCTTGAAGTATAATTATTCACAAAGCTAAGATTAAAGCAGTAGATTTAAGTCTAATAAATTGAAATATTATTAGTGAGCCAAATCTCACCTTCTAAAGAGTCATACCGTCTTGTTTTCTCAAGCGATCAATCCGGCTGCGAAAATCATTTCGCCATTCAATAAATTCATCAACCTGGATCCGTAATTCACCTGCTTTAACAAGCCTGAAAGCTTCAAATAAGTATCTTCTTGTTGTTGTTTTTCCAAGTAGTGACGGGTGGTCTTAAATGGGGACCTTCAAAATTCAAGCTGGAAAGAAACCCAACTTGCTTAAGAATATCATCCCTCTTGCTTCTCGCTTGAAGAGAAAAGACCTAGGTGTTTACTAGAGAGGTACTTTCGTTTCGTAAATATACCGCAGCCTCTTTTGAGGAGCGATTTTCTACGTTAAAAGCAGTTAAAAATAATTCAATCCGTAGATTTTTATCCTTTTTATGCCATTGTTCTTGAACTTTCTTCTTTTTCATGCAATTTCGGGAAAGACTAGGAAGTTTATTTAGCAATTTCATTCTGACAATTGATCTTTGAAATGCGAAATTTTAATCAAAAGTCGTCACGTGACTTGGATTTGTCACTAAGAGCATATAATTCCATGCGGTTTTTCAAATGTTACGGGAATGACCCGATCCCGTATGGGTCCTCCCTGAGAGGTACGGGTGCTCGGTGCACGTGACTCTGAGGACTGCATCGAGCCACGCACCTCCGTCGACTATATAGAATGGACAACGTCCACCCCTTAAGTGTTGAAGGGCTAAGCTTTAATACACAAAAGATAGACGTAGGTTGATGTCCACTAATCAACCGAACTATCTATAAATATCGGAACTCCGTAACTCTACGGTCCCATCCTGGGCCGCCTCTTAACATCAAAAACAATAATCCGATATGGTGTAACGGTTAGCACACGACGCTCTCACCGTCGAGACCGGGGTTCAACTCCCCGTATCGGAGTTTCTTTTTGGTTATTTTTATTAAGCGTTATGATTTACTTTTTATAATTACATATTCTTGTGATGATAAATCTTTCACTTCTTCTTTTTCTCATTGCAAACTGCATCAATTGTGCGCTTTTCCTTTCATTTGCATCAGACCCGTACATCAAGTCCGAGATCCCGCAAGTTGGTTGTTTTCTGGTGCGACTCGCTTATCGCAGTTATTACGTGAGCATCATCTTCGAAGACCCAACTTGGAAAAGAAAAAGGCACACTTCACAAATATCTAAAGGAAAGAAAAAAAAAATGTCCCAATCGTCTCGGAAAAAGCTTCTTTTGATGGGCCGGTCTGGCTCAGGAAAATCATCTATGCGGTCCATTATTTTCTCCAATTATCTGGCCTTTGATACTCGCCGTTTGGGCGCTACGATTGATGTTGAACACTCACATTTACGGTTTTTGGGAAACATGACTCTTAATTTGTGGGACTGTGGAGGCCAAGATGTTTTCATGGATAATTATTTCACGACACAAAAAGACCATATTTTCAAGATGGTGCAGGTTCTCATCCACGTGTTTGATGTAGAACTGAAGTCGATAAACAAGGATATCGAGATTTTTGTTAAGGCACTTACAAATCTTCAGAAATTCTCGCCTGACGCTAAAATTTTTGTGTTGCTACATAAAATGGACTTGGTGCAGTTGGATAAGCGTGAAGAATTGTTCCATATTATGATGGACAAGTTGCAGAAGATTTCTAACCCTTTCCAGTTCAAGTTGGTGGGTTTCCCTACATCCATTTGGGACGAGTCCTTGTATAAGGCATGGTCACAGATTGTTTGCTCGCTTATTCCCAACATGAACTTGTTCAACAGCAATTTGTTGAAATTCAACGAGGTGCTAGATGCAGAGGAAATCATTCTTTTCGAGAAAACAACTTTCCTTGTGATTTCCTCAACGGCGTCTATCCAGCGCCAAACACAGGCACATAATTCAAGTTTATCTAGCAACTCGCTAGATGCATTAGATCCTAAGCGGTTCGAAAAAATTTCCAACATCATCAAAACATACAAGCAGTCTCTCGGTAAGCTCCGGTCAAACTTTCAGAATCTTGTGATACGAGGATCAAATGGACTGCATTTCTATATTGACTTCCTTACCGATAACTTATTCATTATGATCGTGCTTCGCGATAGAAGCTCCGGGAAGATTCACCGCAACGCACTGGAAGATTTGTTGATTTTGGAGAATGTCAAGGCCGCACGGAAATGGTTCGAGAAAATCGAGGGTGGTAAGTAAGAATTTGATTGCTTTTGTATTTGTATAATTCTCCAATTACTTAATCTTATAATGGCTTGTTTTGATAAATATCCCTTATACAGACGATTGTATTGCAAAAGATTTGCAACGAAACAATGGGCTTAGTTAAGAATTCCATTCTATTTTTGTTTCAAATTAAAAGCGATCTTTTTTACAATGGATTATCCAGCACATAAATTACGGAAGAATCAATCAGTTGTCCAATGAAGAGATAAGCTTCTGATATAGTAGACATGTGTCGTGAATCAAAACCTACAGGAATTGAAATCTATAAATGTATCGAAAAATAATACAATTCAACTCTCTCCCGAAAATCCAAATTATGATGTTTTGACCCTGAAGCAGGATTCGAATTAAATCTACTGCGTCTCGAGACTCAAAGTATGCGCTAACAGAATAACAATATTTAATTTTGATGCACTATATACCCCGCTCTCCACTTAATATATATTTTTACCACACAATTTTCTTGAATATCCCATTCACAATTTATTACCTAATAATAGGCTATATTATTCTCCCCTCGTGCTAATCGGGACGATGGGGAACACGCCAATATTTCTTATTTGCAGGCTCCTTTCCTCAACACGCGTAACTATCGTCTCACGGCACGTACTGTACTTTTCTGTGCTATACGAGCGATCTCGCGGTTCCCGATGCGAGCGAGTTTTCATCGTTTGGAATTAACCGCAAAAAAAAGACAAGGAAAAAAAGAACCGAGCTACACGAATCAGTGACTTTTTCAGTTTTGGAATTCTTTAGATTTTTGTTTTACTTCTCATTGTTTCTTGACCGTCGCCTTACAAATAAAAGGGACAATTGCCAGGACTGAGGATACACTGAGTTTATAGCCAACACTTCGTCAACTAAATTCAGATAACTTAGTTTCGATTGATTCTACATATATTCGTGAATTTCCATTGAATTGATTATAAAAGGATACGAAAGCTTAAACATAAAAGGAAAAAATGGGCAAATTACTTCAACTCTTGAGCCACCCAACCGAGCTCCTCGCTGTGATACAATTTTTTGGTTTCAAGCAGTCTGTGTACCCGCTTGACCTTACACAAGCGCCAGGCACGCTTGTCACCTGCTACCAATACTTGGACCTTACGTCCAGATCGTTTTCTGCGGTGATCAAGGAATTGCACCCGGAATTGCGTGATGCCATCATGATTTTCTACCTTGTGTTGCGGGCATTGGATACGGTTGAAGATGACATGTCGATTGATCCAAAAATCAAGGTGCCACTTTTACGTACATTCTACGAGAAGTTGAACACCAAAGACTGGACTTTTGACGGCAATGCGCCCACAGAAAAGGACCGTGCCGTGTTGGTGGGCTTCGACAACATTTTGGCCGAGTACCATAAGTTGAAGCCAGAATACCAAGATATTGTGAAGCGGATCACGCAGAAAATGGGTAACGGCATGGCCGACTACATTTTGGACGAAAACTTCAACACTAATGGTGTCACCACTGTGGCCGACTACGACTTGTACTGCCACTATGTGGCGGGATTGGTTGGTGAGGGATTGACCGATTTGATGGTGTTGGCGAAATTCGCCGATTCGGATGTTTCAGCCGACAACTACCAATTGTCCAACTCAATGGGACTTTTCCTTCAAAAAGTCAACATTATTCGTGACTACTTTGAGGATTTGGAGGATGGCCGTTCATTCTACCCGCGCGAGATCTGGCTGAAGTACACTGAAGCATTGCCCAACTTCCACAAAAACAAGGATGAACATGCGGCAGGTGTGGCTTGTATCAACGACTTGGTGCTTAATGCGTTGGGTCATGCCACCGACGTGTTGACGTACTTGTCGCTTATCAAGGAGGCCACATCGTTCAATTTCTGTGCCATTCCTCAGGTGATGGCTATTGCGACCTTGGCTGAGATCTACAACAACGAAAATGTATTGCACAAGAACGTCAAGATCAGAAAGGGTACCACATGTAAACTCATTCTCGAGTGCAGAACGTTGCCAGGTGTCGTGGAAATTTTTAGACACTACTTGCAGGTCATTAACAAGAAGTCAGATGTCAGAGACCCCAACTACTTGAAAATTGGCATCAAGCTCGGTGAAATCCAACAGTTCTGCGATATTATGTACCCACCTAAGGGCTCCACTCCTCCAGGTGCCAAACGTAGCGTCAAGAAGATTAACGAGAACATTCAAAAGAGAGGCAACTTCGATTCACACGGCGCTAAGTTTATCCAGCAAGAGGCCATCAAGACCAGAGGTGCTGTGCTTTTGGTTGTGTCAGTGTTTGCGGCCATTGTTTTCCGTCTTTTCTACTAGATTTATTCTTTTATTAACCACATATATGTTATAATACAATTTGCTACATTTGACAGCTATGCTAGTAGGATATAATATCCCCGCACGGAAAAGATTTATTAGCCAGTCTAATGCCGGCCCCGGTGTTCATTTCGACCTATTATTTTTTTTTTTTTTTCTTTTTTCTTTTTTAAATCCGCCAAGGCTTTTGATTTAAAGGCGCATTTAGTACCGTCACTTAATATATGGACTTGGGGCTGTGGCTAAAGTTATTGGTGTTAAGATGTAAGCACATTTAATTGAGCAGCTTCGCAAGGCAATAAATTTATCAATCAAGGTCATAGTGTAATACATAGTAACTTAACGAGTGAGTGGGTTCATATTAACTCCTGAGAAATGTTTTTTTTTATTTCTACCTTCATTTGCTATGTGACTTATAAATTATCTAGATTATTGTTCCTATTAAATCATAGCCCCATTAATTTTTTTTTGGTTATGTAGCACTGTACCTCAACACGGTGCTCGCCCACAGCCCCAGCCCCGGGTTCCCCAGATGATCCGAATGGTAATTATAGACGCAAAGGCAGTGGTGAATATCAAACATATAAGAACAATTGAAACGTGCAACGACAAGAAAAATAGGTGGAAAAAAGAAAAAAATCAAAAGAAAAGAAAAGAAAAGAAAAAGTATATTTGATTTTTTTGCTCATCACATAAATAGGAATCCCATGACTCGATTACAATTCCACGTAAAGGAGATCTGCTGGTCGCCATATGAACAAAGACTGCCGATTCTTCTTCAGGACAAAAATGGCCCATGTCCGTTGATTGCATTGGTAAACACGCTTATTCTCACAAATGATGTGGAAAATCGTACGATTGCATTACAAGAAAGTGTCACTATGACAGATGAAGTAGATGATTTATATGAATCAAACGCGGTGGGATCTTCTTCAAGAAATATGGAGAAACACCGTCGTCAAAATTCGGATTTTCGTTTGGATATTTCGGAACTCCGCAAATTGCTTAATTCGGCTGCAGGCTCCAGTGTAGAAATTGCACAGATTCTCTCGTGCTTGGGCGATCTTTTGCTTGATATCCCTACGCTTAATACAAGTGTGGTTTACGAACTTTTGGAAATGCTTCCTCTTCTACATACGGGGCTTGACGTGAATCCCAATTTGACAAACGGTGGGTTTTCTTCAAGCGAAATTGCGTCGCAAATATTCCTGGCGTTTGGCTTGAATTTTGTTCATGGGTGGTATCGTGAAAGTGATGGAAATACTCAAGTGGATTCGATCTTCGAAACATACCAGACATTCGAAGGAATTCAAGATTACTTGCTAACACTGGCTGAAAAAACAACAGAAAGAACTCAGGTTAAAGCATGGATGCGTGAAAATGCCTCGCAATTGACCGAAGCGGGTCTTTGCCTCATAAATCAGAAGATGTCTCCAGATTCACTAGCGATTTTCTTCCGCAACAACCATTTTCTGACATTGTATAAGGCGGCGGAAAACAATGGACTCTATCTTCTTCTCACAGATGAGGCGTTCTTAAAACGGCCGACTTATGTGTGGCAGTCGATAAATTCGGTGTCAGGAAACGATGACTTGTATTTCACAGGTGATTTCACGCCTCTTATGGATGAAACGACACAAGATGAAGCTGGTGTAGGAACGGACGAAACTCTACTTCTTGCCAAGCAATTGCAAGAAAAGGAGGACTCTGCGTATGCTAAGATTTTACAGCTGAAGTACGAAAAACAAACTAGACGGGGTAATAATCTGGTCAAAGATATGGGAGTCCCGACTTCAAAAGCAACAGAAGAAAGAACAGAAAAAATCGACAAAAGCCCACATCCGGCCCTGATACAGCTGAATAAGTCGAAGAAAAAGGACCAGTGCGTGGTGATGTGACACCTTCCTGGTCATGGATATATTAAAAAGAAATAAATGAATGATTTTTTTAGACCCGTATACCGATTACACACGTGAGGCAAACCGCCCCACATTTAGTTTTCCTCTGCTGCCTGGTCTGACTGTTCGGAACCAGCCTTTTCCTCTTCCCCCAATTCTTCATCTTCTTCTTCTTCGTCCTCTTCCTCTTCTTCACCCTCGTACTCCATCGGATCGTACTCCGACCGCACATTATCCATTTTCTTTAACTCGCTGGTATTTGGCTCACGCAATTTATAGTTGATGATATCCATCGTACTGTCATCCAAAAACCGGTTGATTTCCGTGTTGGTGGACGCCCTGTGCTTCTTCAACTCGACTCTACCGGAAATAGGGCAGTAGAATGCCGCACGCCGTTTCCTCTCATTATTTTCGCTAGACTCGGAAACAAATTTGAGGGCCAACTCCTCGTAAGGTTTGGAAAAAGGGTGGTACAGCATATCGTAGTTCTTATGGTGTCTGAACCGGTAATTTGGCAATTCCGGAGCCTCGTCTTCATCAAGCAAATTGGCGGGTTGCTCCTTCTCTGTAGACTCCAACTTCAGGCGCAACTCTTTCAACGCACTCTTATCCTTCATCTGGTAGAAACTAACCCATTCTCCATCTTCAGATGTGATGGGCTTGTACACCGCACATGCCAACGCGTCTTTGTGGAATTCGTCATCATATTTTTCCTTTTCTCTACCCTTCAAAGCCTGAAGTTCACGAGAAATCGATGCCGAACCGGAGAATTTCACTGCCATGAACGTTGTGTCCATTAAAGAAGTATCGGGCAAAAGCGGGAAGGTTCCCACGGCCCGCAATTTCGTTTTGCGGGGGTGTTTCAAATCGGCGTATTTAGTAAGCGTCTTCTGTGCATCATCAAAACTCTGTTCGACTGCCTGAAGCTGTGAATCTGGGTCGACTCTATCGCTGTTTTTAGGTTTCAGCAGAACAGGCTCAGGCGACTTGTCGTCGGATTTCGTCAGTGCCAGGCGCTCGGCAATATACTCCGTACGTCTCAAGAAGGAAACTCCGGGTTCCAGCTTATTGATTTTGCCGATTCCAGCGTCTCTTAAAAGAGCCCTGTCTTTTGCATGCAAAGGCACGGAATTATTAGCGGAGATCGCCGTTTTATTCGATCCATCCAAAAATCCAGCAACCAGAAGCGGGTTCAAGCCCATACCATACTCTTCATCGACCTGCGCAATGTATTGATTGAAGTTTTCCTTGCGGAAAAGCGAACTTAAAAGATACTCGTTTTCTTCGCTCGCAGTGAACTTTTCTGTCACATTATACTTGAGGAATTTCGGGTTCAACGGTGGAGGAGGAAGATTGTTTATATACCTGACCTTAGCAATGTAGTCTTGTCTCACCGGTTTTTGCAGCTTCGACATCTTAGTTATGTATAATATGAGGTGAGTTTGTTTTCACTTGAAAAAGTTGAGTGATTTAGGGTGTCGCTTTGAGGTTCGAGCGAGGGTCGTGTGTGGACCAGGTCAATATGGACTTATTTACTGGAGACAAATCTTTTGGGGAAAAAAATGATCTATTTTTATTTCTTAATTGTTTTTAATCAATTAAAAGAAAAATAATATTTTCCCTCTCCTTTCTTCTTTTTTTTTTCAGGAGTATCTTTCATTTCATGATTGGGTTTGTTGTTCAGCACACCGACAACATTGCATGTTTTCCGGACCTCGGCCACAAGTTATGCCCTCCTTTATACTTTGTGTTTTGTTTTGTTTTCTTGTTACCGTCACTCTTCTCTTCATTGTCTTCTTTAAATTTCGAGAGGTTTTTTTTTCTGTCTCGTCTCTTCAGAATGGTTTTCTTTACATGAGGTATAATCAGCTGTTCATATTTTGGGTGCGAAATACTCACAGAGTGCCAACTAAGCTTTGCTTGAAAAATGGGTGAGAATTTGGGAATTGAAGTCATCAGGACACCATTTTGCATTGTTTAAATTTCACGGAAACAAATTTCTAACAAGCTCAAGTTAAATTCAAAAACGATCCTGTTGGGAATCTTGTAAACCAAAGAAATTACATATTAAGTCAACGACCATAATCAGTATACGCACTCAAAACAGGGGAAATGAAAGAAATCCTGAAGTTTAACGTGAATAATTTCAGGTCTGCAAAAGAATATTACTCATGTTCCAAAAATTCATACAAAGAAACAATACGGTACAGAGTTATGGGTTCATCTATAGGAAGCTTAATCTTCTATTTACTGAAGTTTCTTGTGTTCTTCCAATAATCTAAGGAAAAAAAAAAAAAAACTTAAAACTTCTTAATAATGTTGTAGAAACTCTCACCTTGTGCCTTAGCAATGTCCAATTCCAACTCAGAAACCTCTCTCTTTCCATCAGGGCCAGCAAAAGTTCCTGCACCCCATGGAGAACCACCATGTACCTCATCATTGCTTCCTTGGCCAGGGTGCACGTATCCTAAAGGCACATAGACCATACCATGATGCACCAAAGTAGAAAGAGTGCTGATAGCAGTAGTTTCTTGGCCTCCACCCAAAGTACCGGTACTGACAAAAATTCCTGCAGGCTTACCTCTCAATTCACTTTTGGCCCACAATGCACCAGTGGCATCCCAGAATGACTTGAACTGGGTGGGGAAGTTTCCGTATCTGGTGGGAATACCAAAGAGAAATGCGTCATATTCTTTTAATGTGTCGCTGGTAGCAATGGGGTGGTCAGTTTTGATACCACCCAATTTCTCGACTAAAGATTCGGGCAATGTCTCCTGGACCTGGAAAATATCGGCCACACCACCGGCAGCCAAAATTCCTTTTTGCTGGGCAAGAGCCAACTTGCCAATGTGCTGGTAAAGGGAATAGGTGATAATTGCAGTTCTAGGGGCCATTGTGAGAAAAATTGGTGTTTATTATAATTTTATGAAAAATAACAGATGAATAAGAAAATCAGAAAGAGAGGGCTACGCAAATGTATATGTTTCGGAAAGTGGAATGAGCTCGTAGGTTGATTGCTATTCGCCCACGCGATTTACTAAATCGAGATATTAGCCCGACGTCTTGACTAAAATTAGTAAGGTGCGGAACGCGAACCACACATTTTGAAAATTGTGGATAATCCGTTTCACATCTTACCAATGCGTGTATTAATGGAAAGGAACAAAAGCAATAAAAAAAAAACAATAAAAACAATAAATCGGGAATTTTGATTTACATATCTTTACACGTATACGATTGTTAGCTCTTACTTTTCCTCTTTTTTATTCAACTAATTCCTAGTGATGCAGTATTTGAAATTTCGATCTCCCACAATCTGTATCTTGAATCACAAAGGATCCTTGTATTCAGTAGGGTCGCTGTTGTGCCATGTGAATACGTGATGAGAGTCTGGCTTGTCCAAGACCGACAAAATGCCAGGATCCAAGTCAATTTTACCCAAATTCGAAGTTTCCTCCAATGGATCGCTTGGGTCTTGACCCTCGGGCAAAACTTCAAAGTTTAACTTGATTCTGTCTTTCTTCGAGGTTTTGGCTAACACAATAAATCCTTGCAAGTAAGACCATTTCAAAAGAATCTCTGCCTTTGGAATCTTATATTTCTGCTCTAATTCCAACAATTCTGGATCATCCAAATGATGACCCTGGGTCAAAGGAGAATAAGCCTCAATGGCGATACCCTTCTTGGTTAAATATTCACGCAACGCATTTCTTGGCAACCATGGGTGCAATTCCAATTGGTTGATTGCAGGAACAACGACCGGGCCGTCCAAAGCCAAAATCTCCTCAATGTGGTCCACGCCATAGTTGGAAACTCCGATAGAGTGGATCTGAAGAACTCCGTTATTTGGATCGTGATAAAACTCAGATAACGCTTTCCAAGTGCCAGTTCTCTTCTCCTTATTGGTCAATGGCGAATGCACCAAGATTAAATCCACGTAATCGATGTATTCTTTAACTTCGGCTGCAATTTGTGCCACGGCCTTCTTGGTTTCATCGTACCCATGGTCCTCATTCCAAATCTTAGTAGTAAACCAAATATCCTCTCTCGTTATATTGTCATGGTCTTCAACAAATTTCTGGATCGCTTGTGCAGCCTCTTTTTGATTACCATAGATTGCCGCACTATCGATATGACGATAACCTTCCAGTAAGGCGTCGTAGACCAAATCAACGGTTTCTTGTTTGGACAAACGGTAAACCCCAAATCCAGCCACGGGAATCGACTTCCCGTTGTTGAGTGTATACTTGGTGGTTCTGGTTAATTGCTTGGCAACAGTCTGGATGGTCATGGTTGCAAAGAAAATAAGTTAATCGAAAGGCAGAAAGTTAGGTGTGTTTAATAATAATGGTAATAAAAAAGCCCGAGCGGAGTCTTTTGATTTTAATTTTTGTCCTATGTTTTTAACCTAGTCCACCGGCTCAGGCTCACATTGAAAGGCGAAGCCGGTTTCTTATATAGTGCATGGAGTTACGGGGCTTGTGCGAATCTTGTTGCTGTGGCATTTAAAATTGTTGGAACTCGGCCGGTTTTAACACCTTTTACTGGTCTCAAATCACCGGTTTCAGTGTTAAAATGCAGGCCCATGGAATTGCGCAATCTCATATCATTTAGTGGTGATCGGCCGCAGGAGCCGGGGTTTCTTTAAAGGTCCTGCGCAATGGGCAGGACATCCCGTTTTAGTTTATTTTTTTGTTGATAGCACATGATCCTATCGTATATGTCAAGCTTATAGAAGCGGAAATATGTGGCTATGAAGCTTTGGAAACCGTAAGGAGACTTTCTCGTGAAAATTTGTCACAAAAAGAGGGCGATCTGATAGCCACAACACTTTTCTTGCAAGTCTATGTCCCTATTCTCATAAATTAGATAATTTTTTTGATCTCATCAGCTGTTAAGGGGTTTCTATCACTTACTAAATAAAAATACATCGACAATACTTACGCCTTGAGGTCGTGCGTGTGCCACGTGAAGACTTGTTTCGAGTCTGGCTTGTCCAAAACAGCCAAAATATTAGGGTCCAAGTCGATCTTACCCAAGTTGGTTCTCTCCTCCAATGGATCGCTGGTGTCTTGACCTTCTGGCAAAACCTCGAGGTTCAACTTGATTCTTTCCTTCTTAGCAGACTTGGCCAACACAACAAATCCCTGCAAGTAAGACCACTTCAAAAGAATCTCCGCCTTTGGAATCTTATATTTCTGCTCTAATTCCAACAATTCTGGATCATCCAAATGTTGTCCCTGAGTCAAAGGAGAGTATGCCTCGATGACAATTCCCTTCTTGGTCAAGTATTCACGCAAGGCGAGTCTTGGCAACCACGGGTGCAATTCGATCTGGTTGACTGCAGGCACAACCACAGCTCCGTCCATGGCCAAAATCTCCTCGATATGTTCAACACCGTAGTTCGAAACACCAATGGAGTGGATTTGAAGAACTCCGTTGTTTGGATTGTGGTAGAGCTCAGTCAAAGCCTTCCAGCTGCCTAGTCTCTTTTCCTTGTTGGACAATGGTGAGTGGATCAAGATCAAATCGACATAGTCAATGTATTCCTTGACTTCCTTTGCAATTGCAGCCACGGCCTTCTTAGTTTCTTCGTAACCATGGTCGGAATTCCAGATCTTGGTGGTGAACCAAATGTCCTTTCTCTCCACGTTGTCGTGGTCCTTGACGAACTTTTGAATAGCCTGTGCAGCCTCCTTTTGGTTTCCGTAAAAGACAGCACTGTCAATATGACGGTAGCCTTGAACCAAGGCCTCGTAGACCAAGTCGTATGTTTCAGCCGGCGTCAATTGATAGATTCCGAAACCAGCGACTGGAATGTACTGGCCGTTGTTAAGCCTATATTTGGTGGTTCTGGTCAATTGCTTAGCAACAGTTTGGATTGTCATGTTGATGTAATGAAGGAGTGAAAACTAAATTAATCGATTAATGTAAAATTGCAGGCGAAGTATAATGAAATCCCTGCGTGGCGATTTTTGTTTCAGTTTATTTCTATATTAATTTGTTTATTTTTATTCTTAATCTTTTTCTTCTACGAAATAACGGTGCAAGCTGGAGTCTTTATATAGTCCGGGAAAACGATGCCGATCATGCTCGGACTTGCCACAAAACACAACTACGGCGAGGCCAGGCCAAAATTAGGGCCTTCGCTGAGATTCCATCCCCATTTAGATTGCTGATTCGTGACTGCAAATGCAGGCAACCCGGAGCGCCTTCGCGTAAACTCGCGCTCCTTCAATGACGTCTGTCTTTAACCTCTAAGCAAACATTCCTGCGCAATGGCTCAGGATCCTTTTTTGTAGCTTTTCTTGGAAAAAAATATGGAGGGTTAGAAATCGATCACAATTAGAAAGTATTTTCTAAATATTTCTGAAACAAGGAAAGAAAAAGTAATAATAATTCGAGAAAAAGATACAAAAAAGGGAGGTTCGTATGCTGCTCCACAAACCCCACTTCGGGCGTTAGCACGTGCGGCACTGTTGCCCCCAACTTCCGAGAGGATTATTAAGCAGCGCACAAGAAATTCTTGTGGTAAAAAAAAGGGCAAATTTTTAACAGAAGGTGAAACTGAATTTGAATTAAGAGTAGTTCGAAGGAATTAGAAAAAAAATGAATAATCAGTATTTACAGAGTCTGAATGATTTCTGTAGTTTGAGTAGCTTCTTTTTTGATAAACTACGCCCTGAGTGCATTTCTCGGCTTCACCGGTCCATTTTCTACCATGAGACGAGCACATCATGTCTTCTTCACTAAATAAAATTATCGTTAGAGCCATAAGTTTCTCTGTTTCAAAATTTGATAAATACGAAAAGCTCTTATAATTGATCTTTTTTAATCTATTACATTTCTAAGTCCCAGTGCAATATCTAAAAAGAAGCCAATCGGTGAGTTAGACAGTATGGGCGGACCCCGGTTGAGATTGATGCGAAACACGACCGCCACAACATAAAATCCAAAAGCCAAGTTTTCAGATGTATATTACTGTTTTACTAAATTTTTTGGAGAGAAATTTCACCGTGGTATTGATGATTAATTCTATAGCCGTAAGAACACGAAAAGAAATCTTCCATTCTTCAAGTTAACATAACCACCACGGCCCCTAATTAAAAAGAACCCAATCTTTTTTGTTTTTTGGGGGGTGCGCGCAATATCTGATATGTTTGGGAAGCGGAGCGGAACACACAGGCCAACTGCACAGGCCGTCAAGCGAATTCTATCTGGTGGATAAACTCGCAAGATAACCGGGCACTAAGGCAAGTATTTAAGCACCAAGCAACATCGGACTGGGGCCAGATACATTTTAACGTTCCCAATTATTATCATATAAAAAAGAAGAAGAAGCCTTACACGCCACCACCCAAATTCCTTTATCATGTCCAGCAGAAAGAAAACATTGTTGAAAGTGATTATTCTCGGAGACTCCGGGGTGGGTAAAACATCGCTCATGCAACAGTTTGTGAATAATAAATTTTCCCATCAATATAAAGCAACCATCGGCGCTGATTTTCTCACCAAGGATTTGGTCATTGACAACAAAACCGTGTCCTTACAAATCTGGGATACTGCGGGTCAAGAGCGCTTTCAAAGTTTGGGAGTCGCTTTTTACAGAGGTGCCGATTGTTGTGTTTTATGTTACGATGTGACCAACGAAAAATCGTTGAACAACTTGGCGTCGTGGAAAGACGAGTTTTTGATCCAGCTGAATGTACTGAACCCGCAAGATTTCCCGTTTATTGTCATTGGTAACAAGATCGATGTGGATGAAAGCAAGAAAATCCCATCTTTACAGAAGAAATTAATGAATGTCACCAAAAACCAGTTGGGTGGTCTTAATTACCCGGTGTTTGAAACCAGTGCCAAGGATTCTGTCAATGTGGAATCTGCATTTGAGGTCATTGCTAAAATGGCCTTGCAGCAGGAGGAGTTGAACGAGAGCTCGCGTAACGATATCAACGATGATTATAACGATGCCATCAATATTCACTTGGAGAACTCGTCTGGTGGGTGTGCGTGTTAAGTGGCGTTTTTTTTTTTTGAGAGAGGGGAGATGTATTTTAGAACCATATTTAATAGTGATCAACAAGAAATTCAGCATGTGTTTGTAGAAGACTGTGAATGCCGAAAGAAGAATAATTAAGTTTCAACCACCAGGAGCTCATCAATTTTTTAGTGGAGAATCGGCAACTTTCACCTTTGTTCACATGGAATTGTACGTGTATCCTTCAGTATGCGACTCTATAATTCGCCTTAATCTTCAAGTATTAATTAAATCCCTAAAGTAATAAAGCAAAGAATAATTGGTAATAAGAGAAAAGATTCGGGTAAGAGTAAATGGCCTTTCACCTGAATTTAATGTTAGTTCGAAGATATGATATCAAAGTTCACAAGCGGTACAACAAATTTTCTTTCTGACCAAAATACCAAGTTCCGAATAATCTTAGAAAAAACGAGTAGTCAGCTACAAAAGAAAAAGAAGAAAAATTTTGTGCAATAATCACGGATGTATAATTGTTCATTTAAAAGAAAGAATTAGTTAGTGCTGTTAAAAGACTATAAACGAGTGGCAGTGTTGTGAACACAAGTCTGCTTACTTCAAGCAGTTGCACACAATCTTCAACAACATATCCACCACCAGATTTCCTGTCTTGAACTCCTGGTCTTGCTGTTGTGGTTGTTGTTGGTATTGAGGCTGTTGCTGAGGTTGAGGCTGGTACTGGTTTTGGTGACCCTGGGCAGGAGCTTGGCCCATAGGCGACGAGTCCCAGTGCGAAGGAATGTTGTCGTCCGAGGTATTTTTGAGATCAATGATCATCACACCGGCATTTTTGGGGTCCATGTGATGTTTTAACTTACTTTGCTCGCACATTTCTTCAACGGCAGGTTTCAACTTGGCCACACCATTTTCCGAGTGCAAACCTTTACCAACAATCACCTTAAGGTGGGGCTGATTAGTACGAATGCTCTCACTAATCCGTTTTTGCAAGATCCACTTGGCCTCTTTCACATACAAACCGTGCAAATCGATTTCGTCAGCTTGAGAGTCGGTGTTGTTCTCCAAAAACACGTATTCGGCAGCCTTTCTGTTGTAGCTCTCGGCCTCATCCAAAACCTTCTTCAGCTGCTCACTAAGCTCATGTGCCCTTTGTTTATCGCCATTTTGAAATGCCTCCTGTGATTGCTGGGAAAGCCTGGTTCTTTTGTCGTATAACTCAGAGGCCTTTTGTCTGTAGCTTTTGTAAGCCTCGTCGGTAGCATGATTGTAGTCCTTTTCGTGGGAAGCCCCTGCACCCCTGTTAGCAACTGAAGCCATTTTCGAATTGTTTTAAAAAGTTTTAAAAAAAAATCCTTTTAATATTCCTTTCTCAAAAACAATTGTTGACTTTGGTCCGTCAGGTTGCGGCTGAAATTGCTTACTTTATGCAGGCGAGGCTAATGTGAAATTACATCCGTACACCATCAAATGAGCGTTGAAAATGACATTTGCCCCAATTGAGGCTCATAAATTTAATTTTCATGTCATTTTGAGTCCGTCAAGGAAGATTCAAATCGTGTCCAATATCTATTCGATCAAGCGAAAATTTAAGTTCCCAAGTACAGGAAAAAAGCTACAACAGTAAACAATATTTCATCACTTATATTTTAGACTAGTGATATATATATAGGAGCGTAGAATGGAGTCAGGTCGCTTACTTCTTGGCAGCCTTTTGAGCAGCCTTGGTAACCTTACCGGCCTTGTCAGACTTCTCAACAGCCTTGATGACACCAACGGCGACGGTCTGTCTCATGTCTCTGACGGCGAATCTACCCAAAGGTGGGTAGTCGGTGAAAGCCTCAACACACATTGGCTTGGTTGGGACCATCTTGACAATGGCGGCGTCACCGGACTTGACGAACTTAGGCTCGGCCTCCAAGGACTTACCGGTTCTTCTGTCAATCTTCTCCAACAAGGTGTCGAACTTACAAGCAATGTGGGCAGTGTGACAGTCCAACACTGGGGAGTAACCAGAGGAGATTTGACCTGGGTGGTTCAAGACAATAACCTGGGCGGTGAAAGAAGCAGCACCCTTTGGTGGGTCTTGCTTGGAGTCACCACAGACGTTACCTCTTCTGATTTCCTTAACGGAAACGTTCTTGACGTTGAAACCAACGTTGTCACCTGGAAGACCCTCGACCAATTGCTCGTGGTGCA